>JAQIXR010000329.1:0-32619 GCA_034700825.1 Quadroppia sp. Gr-Ori-00064 | reverse complement strand
TACATTGGTCAACGTTACAATATTTTTTTGTTAGGACAGTCACGTGGTACATCTGGGACACCTCGTCCTCATCTGTGATTACAATGAGGTTGCTGTGGACAGGCGTATGTTCGTGTGCTTCTCGAGAACTCACTTATCGTAATTGAAGTCCAAGTGTGAGATTCGGGCGTTCAGACAATACCTGGTTTGACATTGGATTCAATGAAGACAATTATTTAATACAAAACTCATTGTTTGCTATAATAATGACAGTCGAGAGTGAAGTGAATTAAAACAGATTAAGGGAAGGGAACGACAGGTCAGGCGTCAACCAAGTGTCAAAAGTTGCCTCAATGGGAAAGGGATTATGTATTACAGTTAGTTTGAAAGAAGGAATTCAATGGAAATTCATATAAAGTGAAAATATATTATAATATAAACAATAGATATATTAAGAGAAAATGATGGCAAATGAGGGGAAAGGGAGCAAAAGGGTCGTCCGCGACAGGATTCGAACCTGCAATCTTCTGATTCGAAGTCAGACGCCTTATCCATTAGGCCACGCGGACAGGCATTATAGGACTACCTATTCATGGCTGTCATTAAAGTGAAACAAACTTTACATTTATTTGTATTAAAACATATTTTTTTTAGTGATTTTTAACCAAAAGTTTTGTAAACTCTTATAAAAGCATTGAATTCAACGATGTTTTCAATAATACATATAATTATAAATGAATTTCAATTGAAGTTCAAATCAAAGCCAAAACCATTGACTCGAGCGCTGTCTATGGGATCATATGATAGACACGTGTTTATGACATCCCTTTCCTGTTGTTCAACGCATTGCACGTGAAGTAAAGGTTGTGTTTGTCCTCAAACTCTTGAGCTAAGGCTTAACCGCGACTGCAATTATCCTTTACTTTTTGACCACAAGATCCCAATTGATCCCATTATCACAAGATGTCCAGTAATGACGAGTTGTGTTGTGTCTACGCCTCTCTCATCCTTCAAGACGATGAGGTGGCGGTCACTGCAGAGAAGATCCAGACCATCCTGAAGGCGGCCAACGTCGAGGTCGAGCCCTACTGGCCCTCACTCTTCTCCAAAGCCCTCGAGAACGTGGACCTGAAGGCGCTCATCACGAACGTGGGGTCGGGTGTGGGCGCAGGTCCTGCTCCCGGTGCCGCACCTGCAGCTGCTGCCACTCCTGCCGCAGACGCCGGCAAAAAGGATGACAAGAAGAAGAAGGAAAAGGAACCGGAGTCTGAAGAAGAAGACGATGACATGGGTTTCGGTCTTTTCGACTAACATTTGATGTATTTTTTGATTAAATTTCAATTCATTGCAAATAAAGTCGAAAACAAATGATTGAAAAATGGTTTTTATTTGTCTTTGACAACAGTTTTGAGACAATTGTTTGAGTTTTTATGAATCCATTGATTCGTTTCAATCCATTCATTGTCTCTTATAGTCTTAATCCGATGCAAACCATTCCTCTAGCGTTTGGTTCTTGTAATGCAAACACCAATCATCGCATCTCTGGTGAAGACATCGAAACCATTGATTGGTTTTGTCTTTTCACTGATTTTTACTAAATTTCTTCATTTGTTGTTTCGTTGATTGACTTAAAGTATTGATCGATAAAACGATTTCAGGGATAAGAAAGCAAATCATAATCACATCCATCACTATCTCGAAGGGTGTGACGAAAATGCCGAACAAGACATACATCTGTCGGAACAAATGGATCGGGAATTGGATGAAAATCGACAGCAAAACAAATGCAAACAATTGTCGAACTTTTTCGAACAAATTTCCAATATATCCCAGGTATAGACGAGGGATGTCTATCACTATCAGTATGGATAGGGATGTGATGGCCAAAAAGGCGTCGATTTCTGACATCTTTGGCATCTTTTGCTTAAGAGACAACAGTTGACAAACAATCCAAACGGGAGTGAAGTATATATTGAAATACAGACACATTTGGAGCCAAAGGCTGACAATAAAGTCACCACTTCTTAGCCTCGAGTCATGTCTCGGATCACTGAATACTGAACTGAAATCAAAATCCTTTTCCATTTTTTAGCGAAAAATGTTTAAAATTTTTATTAAATGACAATAAAATGACAATTCATTTGTGAGAAGAATTTGTTTTATGTTTATTTTGATCCGGAATATTCGTTGTCAACGTAACTGTTCCTCGCATTCAAAGACAACGATTGCATTCATCCAAAACAATATCCAATTCTGTGTTTGAATTGAATTTTCAAATCTAAATAATAGACATATTTTTTGAACAAATGATTCAAATTTAACATAAAATTATTCAATAATTTGATTGAAATTCATATTTAAATCAATGACTTTATGTCTCATATCTGTGGCCAATAAAGAGCTGTCGTTTTAATGGAAAGCGTTAGACATAAATAAAATGATTGAATATTTGTTTGTTATATAAGAAATAATTAGAATTTAATTCAATAAATACACTATCGATGAATGAAACGAATATAACATGAAAAACATTTGGAATTATTCCAGACTTTTCTTTAATATATTTCCGTATTCTTTGGTTTTTTTGACATATTTTTAATGCATTCAATAATAAAGTATTTTTTGGTTTATTATAAAAAATTATTTATCACTAAATCATTGAAAGGGTTATCGATTTGTAAGCAATTCAACGAAAAAAAAAGTTTTTCACTTAAGCACCGACTGTAAGATCAGTGGAGAAGTGGTGCGAGTGTTGGCAAGTGTTGGCACTCAAAGCAAAAGTTCTTTCGACTAACTTCAGTTGTCCTCAACCATATGTAGGGGAAAGGGATGGAAATGTATGAATAGAAATAAACATTTTCACACCAAAACTTTTGTGTAAACAGTTCTTAAGGCACACCCTTTGAGAGATTGAACGACAAATGCACTGAATCTCAAGGAATCGCATAGTCTTTAAACGGCAGACAATTATCAATAGATATATTAATGTTTTATTTATTTAATCAAAACATAATTATTTGCAAAAATATGAAACTCTTTTCGCAGTGCCTTTTATTTGCTCTCATCTCAGCGATTGTCTGTCTTCAGGCCGTAGAGAAATGTCCCGAAGAATGCGATGTCGAGAAGTGCGTTACCCCTAAGGACTGTTTGGCGGGACTCATAAAAGTGAGTAAAACTTTTTTTTCAATGAATTTTTCAATTGATTTGAGAAACTGTTTGTGAAATGAATTTAAGGATCGCTGCAATTGTTGTTCAATTTGTGGCCAAAGAGAAGGCGAGCGCTGTTTCAATGAATCCCTGGCCAACAAAGTGTCCCGAAATTATAAATCATATCCCGATTGTGGGGAACATATGGTATGCAAAGTTCGCACTGATATGGAAGCTAACGATCCTCCCGAAGCTGTTTGCTATTGCACTAAAGTTGAGGCCATCTGTGGATCAGATGGTATTACATATGAAAATGAATGTCAATTCACTGAAGAACGATATAAGAAGAGGAATGGGTTGGTGGCCTCCAGTCGAGGCCCCTGTAGGACAGGTCAGACACTCATGTCATAACTTATTTGATTCTCAATACAAAACTATGAGCTCTCAAGAGGTGATGTGTTGTCCAACACGAATGACATATTTTTCGCACCTATAGTTCCAAAAATCGTTTCACCCCCTGAAGACATTAAGAACAAGTCGGGCAGTTATGTGGCGTTTTCATGTGAGGCCATGGGATGGCCGGTGCCTGTGATTGAATGGAGAGTTCAACGCGAGGCCGAAGCGAAGGCACTTCCCAGCGATGACTCGCACATCGCTGTCCAGTCCAGGGGTGGGCCGAGTAATTATGAGGTGACGGGTTGGCTACAGTTGCTCGACATAACCAGTGCTGACCAAGGTACTTATTATTGTGTGGCCAAGAATAGCGAAGGCGAGAACAAAGCCGGCGCTAAACTGACTGTGACTGAAGGCAGACAGCGATCAGAGGGAATGGATTCAGAAAATGAAATTTAAACAAAATATTTGTTTTATTCACTAATAGTTTGTTTGCTTTTTATAAGTCTTTGTATTTTATAAAAATTCTCTTAAATTGCATTCAATTGAAATAATTTGAATTCAAATTATATTGTATTCAAAAGTGCCTTAAATTGTACTTTAGATAACATTGTCTCAAAAATGTTATTTAAACTTATTTTGTATAAAAATTTCTTAATTTAATTTGATTTTCATTTAAAAACCCTTTGAAACCCATTTCAAACATATTTGAAACCCCTTTTAATACTGTTTATAACCCTAACTCTAAGTTAAACTAATTCTAATAATATTAATATATTTTAGATTTTATTAATTAATAAAATTTATATCAATTTTGAAAATATTTATTAAAAATTAAATTATTTTATGTGAGAATTGCGTTAAATGACAATCAAATAAAAAAACATTTCATTCAAAATAAATAATGAATTTAATGACAAATATATTATAAAATGTTTTTAATATTGGATTTAATTTATAATAAGTTTTAGAAAATCAAAAAAATATTTTAATTGAAAAAAATGATGAAAAGAGTGAAAAATAAACAATAATTTGACTGTAATTATGTGTGAGGGACGGCATATGGCTATGTCGGTGAGGGGACGGCATAGGGACAGCCCAAAAATTGATCTGATATTCGTGCGGCTTCGCGAAGGCCACTGAGCAGAGCCCCGTGCACTGTGGCCGGGTAGTTACGAATGGTGTGCTCTCCAGCGAAGAACAGTCGAGGAATGGATGAACTGGACATTTGAGACGGCGATTGTGTCACCGATTGGGGCGACTGTACGGCCACTGGCGCTGACAGGGAGTCGTAGTCATTGCCTGACGAACCGGTGGCCACAAAAGAATACGAGCCCTTAGACCAGGGATCGCCTCTCCATCGCGTCACTACTGTCTCCTTAGGGTTGGGAACAGCAGTCGTACCAAAAATACTTCGCAAAACAGTGAGACAACGGCTGATAATGATGTCGTCGCTCACGTTCTCCATAATACCGGCCGCCTCTCCGGCCACTAAAGCCATAAGAACGGGCGCCCTATAGAGGCTCCAAAATAGGAAGAGCTCACCCCTCGAGGCAGTGGTGCTGCCGACGTGTCCGAACAGATTCGAGTCCTGATCCCAAAAGATGCGATCAAAACAGAGGACAACTTTATTCAGATTTCCGAAACCGAGTCTTTGAATGGAAGCCACTTTCCATTCGGGAAGAGGAGGTATGAACTGAACCACATTACCACTAGTGCTCACATTGTTTGGCTGCACCGCCTGTTTCAGTACTCCCAGTGGAAGAGTACAGAGAACAGCATCTCCTCTGTATGTGATCAGTGGGTTGGATAGGGATGTCGAAGAGGTATTATTGAGTCGGGGATTATATGTAGTGATTTCGACACCTGTAGGTGTGATGCGAACGGAACGCACAGCTGTGTTGAGCTTAATTTCCAGACCCTCTGCCAGAGCCACGGGAACACATGAATAGCCATTGAGGACAGTCAGGTGACTGCCAGAGAATTCGAAGTCGTCGTCTTGATCCCAGTGCTTGAGTGAGAGGTTATTAAGTGGTGTCGCGTTTGCGAACTCAAGGTTTGCGAAGTGCCAGTCGAGCACTTGTCTGTCACGGGAGGACAGGTAGACATCACTGGGCGGCGATGCCTCCAACTCTTGCAACTTCTCTTCAATTTCTTTCTGTTCTTCAATCAGTTGATCCCATTCTCGACACGAAGAACTCAGATCTCTAGCCGTCGATCGAAGAACAAACTCTTTAGTGATATCTCTTTGAGTCTTGTTTTCGGACAACTCTTTGTGCTGTTTCGACAAGTGCTCGATTCGGTCCTTAAGGCCAAGCATTCGATTCAAATTCGACTTAAGCTTCTCCTGCAGATCGGAGATAGCCTTCCAGTGCTGTATTTGCTTCTCTTTGACACTCTTTTCCTGCATTTGTATCACCCATTCGAGCGCCTGACCCAACGAAACGGATTTGCCGTTAAGGCTATTGAAGTCTAGGGAGTGGGACAGATAGCTCGTCGCCTCCAGGAGCCGATTGAACTCCCGTTCGACCATCTCGTCCTTGTCTTTGGGGACAGTACTGCCGTTGGCCTCATAGAGAGGGCACTTTTGCTTGATTTTATGCAATTGCATATTAATCTGTTTACTTATGATCGCCACTGGATTTCCGCCCAAACCCGTCACTACAGTCGAGCCCAAGTCCGCGATGAAGTTGCCCTTTCGAAACGTGACAACACGACCGCCCACTCGATCCCTGGCCTCCAGAATAATCACATCCATACCGAATTGGGTCAACTGTTGTGCGGCTATCAGTCCCGCAATACCGGCGCCGATGACAATCACTTTCCCTGTCTTTCGGTTCGGCAAAGGTTTAAGTCGTTTAAAAACTCCGAAATTTATGAAACCCTGTCTTTCGAGGAAGGAGTGGACACGCATTACAAGAGGTCCGTCCGAATTGTACGGCACCTCAATCTGTGGTAAAGCGCTCTCAAGAGTTAACTGTGATTTTGGGCTTTCGATCCATAGCTGAAGAATGCGATTACGAATGTAGAGGAATATCTTCGCCGATGAGGGACTGCTCGACACCACGTCTGGAAAGGCCTGCGCTTCCAGTGATGTCATCTTATCGTAGGGAAGGCGTGACTGAAAGGCCGCGCCTTCCAGTCCTGTCGGGTCTTCGTCGCCATCGCTTCCAATACTGATCTCTCCGTCGCCGACATTCGGGTCCGGATGTGAGCCGTGATTGTTGTGGACACGACTTGACGTCGACTTCAGCTGATTCTCATCGTCTGATGGCATGTCTTCGTCGGCAGACATACTATTGTTGTGATTATTGTCTCTTTTCTACAGAATAAATGTTCAGTCGATTCTGTGTTCGGATCTGTTGTTAGAACTGATGGTCACCAGAAATGATTGGACAATTGGTTCTTGAGATCACTTGAAACTCGTCAATGATTTCAATCAAATGGTATTTAACTTTAAATACAATAAAATCAAAGAATAAATGATTTAATAATTGATGCAAAACATGAAAATCACTGAAGTTTTGCACAAATAAAACAAATGTAATTCAATCACAAAATACAGACCTTTTATACACACGAACTCAACGGCAATACATATTGAATAGTCTGTGATATGTTTGGACAAACACTCGCTTTGTATAACAATTCAATGCCTTCTCACAAACAAAGCATGAATTCGTTGCCAGTATTTATGAAAATAAATTTATTAAGCTTTGGTTCATTCATAAAGTATGTCATTCGGTGTTGAATGCATTGAGTGATTGAATGTCAAAATAAAGACATTTTTGACTTGAGATAAATCCCGAAAAGAGTGACCAAATGTCGGCCCAAATGCCCGAAAGTCCTAATTTGGATGCAATTCACTCTGCGCTCAAAGCCGTCAAACTCTTGAGATGTACTGTTGGGGATGTGTTCAAGAGTTTGGCCGACTGTCCACTCATTGCCAACTATCAGTCCACACTTGAAGACAATAACACCGGCACAAACAGTACGCCAATCGCCGTCACGACCACAACGACGACCACCTGTTCCTCACAGACGACGACGACAGCAAATGACAGCCAATTGTCTGAATTGCAGACATTGTTGTCTGCGGTGAACAACCGGTTCCGTGAGTTGGAGACGGCGTGCACTCTATTGACGCCACTGAACGCCAGTCCTCTCAACATATCTTTGGGCAACTCTGCACTCTTGGGACAGGACTCCAACTACGACAAGACGAACCTCTACTCAGAGATGATCAACACTTACCGTTGGTCTGACAAAACCATCGAATATTCTTCATTTGCCTCGACTTTTCTGCAACAAAACCAATTAAAGCGATCGCACATTCCCTCCATTTATCTCAAGGGCCGACAGACCCGACGCCCACCCAATGGCCACAACATATCTGGCCCTCAAATCGATGTCTTCGTACAACAATTGCAACGATTTCTACCTGAACTGCAGATCGAGTTGAGTCGACCCTTCGGTGCCCCGACTGTCCTTAAGGTCACTATTCCTCGTGTGTTGAAAGCGGTTCTCCTATTAAGAGGTCTTCTCATCGAATGGGTTGTCGTCAAAGGGTTTGACGAGTCCTTCGAAGACCCGAACAGTGATAACAGTTATACAAAAAGGTTGAGACGTTTCCCGGAATCATCGAACGGTGCCATTGGTGAAGGGGAACGACTGGACATATGGTCTGAGTCGAAGTATGAGGTGTTCCGCAAAGTGTCGGACCACTCGAACTCAGCAATGCTTCACTACTACTCCCCAACCCATTGCGATGTCGCCATCAAAACATATCTGGTATTCATTGCAAACAAATATTTCAATTCATTTAATTGTCTTTCATTTCCACCCTTAAAGACATGGTTCAGAAGCTATTCTAATCTATTTTCCGCCCCCTGTCGTAAATGCAATTGTCGGCTCCAGAACTTTATGCCCCCGACGTGGAGGGATGTCCGCAACTTCGAGGCCTACCACGAACACTGTCGACCATAGGAGGCCTTACTCTTGAAACAAGTTTTACATTCATTTTGACTGTCATTGAAATCATTTAATATATCATTCATTCAAACATTCTTTCAATAAAACAATTATTATTATAAAAACTGAAGTCATGTCTGATTTACGTCTATATCTGACCCTTGAATTTGTAGTATTTGTCGTAGTTTTCAATAATAATTTTCAACACATTTCGCGACGACTCATTCATTCGGCTGTAAATCATTTCCATTGCATTTGTTTCCGATAAAAGTCTTAACAATCGATTGATTCCTGAAATGATATTATTTTTGACGACAATATGAACCGAAACTTTTTGGGTTTGTGTCACATATGAGGCGATCAAATGGGGAGCGAATGTCGAGTAATCGGTTCCGAGAGTCGACATCAGAGTCAAGAGTCGGTCGATATTTTTAGAGCAGATCTCCAACTCGTGTCTAACTATCGGCTCATAACCAATGAATTGCTGCTCATTCGAGACATTCATCAGCGAATGGATCAGATTATCAACGATAAGATGGAATGAAGACATGGCAGAGATTGCGATGTATTTGTGTTGAAGTAATACTTCGTTAAGAATGCCATAGATATTGTCGAAGAGAGCGGTGAAGACATTGGGTTGTGATATATAGTCGTTAATTCTTATGTCAATACATGTATGGAATGCCATAAATATCTGTGAACTCGTCATAACATTTCTGGTTATGTGAATCACAGACCGAAATGTCTTCAAAACCAAAACTTTTACATAGAGTTGAAATTCTCGCGAATGTTTGCCATCAGTTGAACGACATCTTCGACAGTGATTTGCACACAATGTCATCAAATCATTGATATATCGATGAAAGACAAGACTCTTCTCTTCGTTCAAATGAAAGTCACTCTCGAAGACAGAGATCCAAAGACTCAATGAATGAGAAACACTTAAGTAATCATTTGTTTTCAATTGAGTTATCAATGATTTCATCAAATGATCGAAATTTTCAACAGAAATGCATTTAAATAAAGCAATAATCAATGGTTTGATTAATTCTGTGAAAGTATTTTGTGTTGAAATCGATGCTAAAAATCGTTTGATATTTTGATCTTCAGTTGACTTAATTTCATCAAAAAACTCTTTGAAATCTTCTCTTTGTTTCCAAAGTTCTGCTAATCCAACGTCTTCTTGAAGGGTGTCTTCAGGTTTGATGACATCTTGTGTTTGCGGACACAAAACGTGCCATAAATTGATAGTAAAATTTTTGGGTAAAATGTTTTCCAACTTCTTTTGGTTAACGCAAAGCAAAACCAAAAACTTAATACAACTTTCATTCGTTGATCTATTCTTCAGTTGATTAAGGGATATATCAATCAATTTCGTCAAAAGTTTTCTCCATTTAGTCTTGAAATGAATGGCCTCTTCATCTGAGGTCGACTTCGAGACCTGAAACTCGAAAACAATGGCAAAACTGTCGATAATAAGCATCGAATCCAAAGACTCGACATTTGTTGCACTCATTAATTGTTTTTTGATTCGGTTATGAATAGTAGTCGAGAGCTCATGAGAGAGAGGGCCGAAGACTTCCTTCATTTTGACCATATTTTTTGGCACAGTTTTCATATTCAAGACATGAAGACATCGTTTTAAGACAATTGTCTCAATCATTACTAATAATTCAAATGAATTGTTGTCTTCATTTTCGGTCAATTTGTTCTTCAGTTCTTCGATTTGAACCAAATTTCGGGCAAAGCTTTCAAAGAGTTTTGTGAACAAAAGTTTTAACTTTTCGTGATTTTTATAGTTATTGAAAACTTTTAACATTTGTGTCAAATATAGGGAAGGGTTGAAGAAATTGAAAAACCAGACACTTCTGACGCCATCGAAAACAGACAAAATTGAGTCCAATATTAGGTCTAATAATGAAATATTATTGTCTTCACTGAAATCAATGGTAAATAACAGTATTGACAGAGATAATAGACATCGCATTTGATTGGATGGCAATAAGTACTCCAATGGCACCAAATGGACAAACAGTTCCATCAAATGGATTGGAATTTTCACATTTCTTATAATCGGTTGTCTTTGTATCAGTTGTTCCACTTCTGAGCTAACGTTGGCCACAATTGACCACATTTTGTCCAGTTTTTGAATGTTTGGCGAATTATTTGAATATTTAAACCAAACCGAAGAGTTTGAAACCAATGAATCCAAAATTGTGTCCACTTTTTCGTTGTCTTCATTTAATTTTCTTTTTTTATTCTTCAAATTCATTGCAATTCGTCTCCAAAACGATGAGACAAAAGCTGTTTGAAAATCAATGTTTTCCCAAACGCTTCCATCCATTAGAAGATGTTTGACATCAAATGTGTTCTCCACAGTATTGTCTTCGATGGTATTTATCAGCGAATCCGTTAAAAGACATAAATCATTGCGATTTAAATGTCTTGAAATTACAATTATTTGCTGTAAAGTAAATGAGTTTAAATTAGTTGATCCAAAGTTGACGACAATTGCAGACAACAATTCTTCAATAGATGTCTTCATAAGTTTCTTCTGGTCTTCACTCAAATTGACATTCAATTCAAAACTCTTCCAAAATTGAAATTTTTGTAACAAATTCTTAACCAAAACCTGTTTAATGATTGGACTCAAACGAGAGATGTCCTCAAAGAAGGAAATCCAATGACTTTTATCAGTGAAGTCATAAATAACAGACAAATCAAACCAATCATTTGGTGCCAAAATATGGGACCAATTGTCTTGAGATGAATGGTTTTGATTATAAGTCATCTGAAGAATAATCAATGACTCGAATGCATAGTACAATTCAAGCACATTTTGGACCAACTCTTCATCATTTGATTCCAAATTGTTTGCAGTGTTTTTGAGAAGATCTTTTGTTTGATCCAATAGTCTATTGGTTTGTAATATGAATTGATTTGGTATTAAATCATTGAGACATCGGATGTGATGTAAATAATTGGTCAACAATTGAGTCCAAAACCTATTATTGACATCAAATTTGTCCAAAAATAGTTTCCATAAATCAAATGATTGACCGAATGGTAGCTCAAGAATAGACTTCCCGTAAAAGTGGATCAAATGTGAGTCCAAAGTTAAAAGTCTTGGATTCAAATCAATTGATATCTCACTCAAAATCTCATGAAATTTAATCGATTTTTTCGTTTTGAAAAACACTTCAAATAAAGTGATAAAAAACTTATTCTTCGCTGAAATCACTTCATCGGTGTCTTCGTTGTCGAGATTACATCTGATTATGATTTGCTTCAAATGTCTTTCAATCAATTGATAATCAATTTGAATGATTAGATGAAAACAAGTGACAAATAGCTCTTCAGACAAGTCATTGTCGTTGTTGTCCAGAAGTGTTTCGATCAATGAATTGAAATCAAAACTTTGATTAAGACTTAAATGTCTGAAACTTTGAGACAATGACTCAAAGACATGATTGAAGACCAAGACTTTGGTCTTAAGACTGGCTTTTGGTCGGTTTGGCAGCAAATCAACGATTGGTTTGTCATTGAATTTAATGTCCAAATCAAGTACTGATGCAATGAAGACAAAGACGTTGAGAACAGACTCTTCTTCTCTATTCTTATAGCACTCAATGGCTAACGAAAAGTAATTATTCAAATATTTATACAATTGTTTGTCATTTAAGTCAACGATTAGATCCAAAACGTGTTTATGTTCTTCGGGAAAGTCTGTCCATGGCTTCTGACCACAACATATGTGACATATTGTCTGCCAATTGTTATCCTCTAATCTGTTGAACAAATCACTACTGATTTGTGGTTTCATTTTGTTTTGAAAATTAAATTAAACTTCACTTCAAATAGCAATCAAAACATGTGTCTCAAAGACAACACAAACACGTGTTTGGATTGAGATTTAATTTCAAAACAATGTCTCAAATAAAGCCTTTTTTATATGATTTTGCTTAGAGTTATGTAACCAAAAAGTACTGATTGTTCGTTTGATTTTATAATGCTTTCAAAACTAACACAATTTGTGATTTGAGAGCGATTTTCAAAAAACTTTTCAAACTTTTTGTTTAATAAAAATGAGATATAATTTGATAAACAAATATCTAAACATATTTTGTTTGTTTGTATTGTTGTTTGCCTTCAATTGATGTCATTATTCACATTGAATGCGATAACAAGAAGTAAGCCATTGATGAGTAGTGTGGCCGTTGAGGCGCTCAATACGACCAAGAGCAGTTCATCCATATTGATGTGCAGGTTCTTCCACATCCAATACACCCAATCGTGTTGTTTGTCCAGAAGTATATCATAGGAACAGTTGAACATCTGATGGATTGGTTCGTAGACACACTGAAACACAATGGGGTCAGTGCTCAACATGTCATACAATCGGTGGTAATAATACTAACAGTGCTGTCGAACCTATCAATGATACAGTAGAAGCCCGTACTGTATGTGTGGAGCACCAGAAGGTATTTATCTTGGAAAGGCATCGGAATCATAAGTCTTAAGTCCTTCCAATTGATATTATGGATCAATGTCTTGTAAGGACTGACCCATTCTGTAGGAATAGTATCAATGAAATCATTTATAACAGAACCGGGAGTTAATTGAAGAGACCAGGGTAGTTTTTGTCGTCGAAATACAGTGCCTTTCCATAAGTTCTTGTGAACGATGTCTTAGAGTTGAATAAAATAATATTTGAATTCCTTGTCGTCACTAAATATCGCAGATCTCCACCCGGACCCAATCCCCAGGAGTGGGTATAACCTGTCGATAGGAACGTCTGATTTGCGAATTCATAGAATCGGTTCTGTTTGACGAAGAATGTACGTCCAGACAACTCATTGCCCTGAGTCGAGCGCTCGACAGTGAATCCATAGTCGATATCTTTGGGCAAATTAATCCATGTCTCATAGATTTGAGAACCATTTTGATTGAAAACTTCAAACCTATTGTTATTTCTGTTGTAATTCATTTCCCAAAAGTATTTGTGAAAAAACAGATAAAACTTATTGTCATCTGTTTTGACGATAGCGTTAGGAATCTCGAAAAAACAGATCAAATCTTTCTGTTTTCAAAACATAAATATAATAATTATAACAATTTATTACAAAAAATACACAGAATTTTACAGAATTTATTCTCAATTCGGGTTCTGTGTCGAAATCATCGTTTCCAATGGTATTGACTTTCATTACCATTGATATAATTAAAAATAAAAACATATTTAAAAGGTTTGTAAGAATTGTATGTTTTCTGAATGAACTCATTTTATATGAATTACTGTTTATTAGAAAATATTTAAAAGATTTTAAATAATATAATTAAAACGTGAATTCAATTCTCGTCTATTGTTTATTGTGTTTAGTGTTTGTCATAAAAATTAAACCAAAAAACCAATGATTTTTATGATTGTAATATAATAATAAAATTCCATAATTTGAAAGTCAGTCCATAACTGGTGTTCCCATCGATTCAATTGAAACAGCAATTTATTTTTGGCTCAATTTCTCACTGACTGTGAATTGGACTAATATTTCATATTAAATGAAATTGAAATAATTTTCATCGATTTGTGACATAACTATAAATCTGTTGAAAAGTGTTTTGTCTTTGAGAGGAAATAAACAGAATTTTCTCATTAGTTGGTATGAAGTGAAACAATGGGAGGTCTGACCAGTCTATAAGTCATGCCTTTTAAACGGTTTGGGATATGTTTTGTACAAATACTTCTTTGCCTTATTTAATGAAACGCCACTTCACTTAAAAGGGGTTTTTGTTTACAAATGCCCACTAATTTGGTCACAGCGGGAACACCAGAAGCGAAACCTAAGACCGACTCATTATAACTAAAAGCAGAAGCACAGGTATCTGCACATTCATAGGCAATGTTTGGCTATTCGGGTGTGCGTTCACTGGGCTTTTGATCGCATATTATACGCAAAACTCATAAATTGTTTGAGTCTTTCGTTAATAGTTTTAAAACGCTTTTTTCTACACTCCACTCACTGCCAGCACTGGTAGCCATCGGTGCCAAACAAACAATTTGGCCAATGATTTGTTATTTTTACAAATGAGAGGAACGGAATCTCGAGGCAAATGTGACACTAATTCAAAAATTGTTGGAAAATTGAAAAACTGATTACAAGAACATATTTTCGCTGCACAAGTATTTGATCGGAGGCTGTGCTCAGCCCAAGTAGTTGTGGTGTTGTGTATAAACAACACCCAACCGGGTCCTGTAGGTCCTGTATCTGCATATTTGTATTGCACAGTTGGTTACTGTCAATCACAAACTCGAGTTACTGTACATCAAACAGATGCCAATCGCTTCGCACCGGCATCTGTCTAACAAATTCTCTATTTTTTATACCTACCTGTGCTCTAGAGAGTGGTGGCACAAATAGCTGAGACCTCATCAGTTCGTTTACACTTCTCTCTACAAATCCAATTGAAGACCACTTTTCTTGACATTGGCTTCAATTTATTCAATGCTCTCTTGACTGCATAACTGCTGGTTCTCTTACCTGTGCTGTAGACCAACGCAGAGACTAATAGAAAAAAAGTTAATGACTTATGACTTTTCGCACAAACATTTTTGACTTATGCTATGGAAAGCGATTTCTTGGCTGAGATTCCACTGAAAAACTACTTATACAATGAATAGATATTTTGGTGAAAAATCTCATAAATTTTAATTTCTTTTCACTCTTTAAAAAAAGTTTTACTCAATTTGTTTTCACAAAAAAATTGTGCCTCAAATGAGGTCAACATAAACCGTATTCGCAGTCAGTATTGGCTCAACATTTAGTGTAATAAAAGTGTTTTCTTTAATAATTATGTTTTGCATTTATATAACGATATTTAGCATAAATATTGTGAGAAAGAGAGTGTGCTTGGAGTAAAAATCCATTATAAAGCATACCTTATATTCACACACATTGGGCACAGGTATCTCAATGCTCAAGAAGAGTCTGAACCTCAAACCGATCCATCAATAATAAGTGGAGAGAAGAAAAATAATTTGAAACTTGAGTTAATTTTTTTAGTGAACACTCTTTTTATGCGAGAAATGCTTTACAATTAGTTTGATGTCTATTATTTGTTCACAACAAGTGATACTTTTCATTCACTTCTCAATTCATTCAAAACCATTAGAATGTATTTCCGAATCCCTGTGCCCTCCGTATGCCTATTAACACCTTAGCACCTCATTATATGATTGCCTAAAACTCACATATAATACACTTCGCATGAATTCACACAAAAAAATAAATCCTATACTAATAGCACTGTTAGCACAAATCCCGAGTGTTATTGTATGAGCACAGGGCTACATGTGCTACAGTTTGTCATTCCTCTTGAGGTGAAAAGCCCATAAAAACAGGGCTCAGAGACTTATAGTGCGGATAGTTTTCACGTCCAGAATCACGAACTAATAATTTATTACAAACACAATAACTATAACTATTTTGCTATAAATAAAGTGAAGATCTGTTTTGTGCTGTATTTTAATAACTTTTTTCTTTCTCTCTCAAACTCTCTTACAGTTACTTCGAGTGCTCTCTCCTCTGGTCAGTCAATAACCAACAGATTCAAGTGTTTTGGTCAGAGTTTTGAGTATTTTTTTGTTGTGTGTGCAAATGTACTACACATTGGGACTGGTGTTTAGTTGGAGGTGAGGGTGCAGTTGAAGAGAGTCTCAAATCAATAATTCATTGGTTACGTCCGCTTATAGCTGTTGAGCGCCAATAGCCGTTGTCTGCGCTCAAACTTTATGATGAAATGGACCGATAGTTTGGGAACCGATCACGAAATAGCTTACGTTAAGATACGCGCAAAACAAAGTGCTTTACCGGCACCGGAGGCTACAGAGGAATTCCATCTTTGGCTGCCCTTTCATATACTATACATTACTCGAAGTATATAATAAATGAATAACTTTTTTGGAGGTTTTTCTCTGATATTAATAGAACAGACAAAATGTTGTTTGTATTTGACTTTTGAACACAATTTCTATTCAGTAAATATTAGATAATCTAATCTCTGATCAAAAATTATTTATTGATTTTCTAATTTAATTACTTTTCGCTTTATATCACTTATTGTGTAATCTTTTCTTTGAAAAAATACTTTTTTTTATATGTTTCTCACAATTCATCATTGATTACCAAGGGGTACACCAAGGGTATACCAAGAGGTCACTGAGAGATATACCATAAGTGAAATCAATTAATATCGAAAATTTGAACAAATTATTTGCTCTTAAATGAAATTTTTCTTCAAATTATTTTCAAACATTTACTTATGTTTTGCAAATTTTAGACAAAATTGAAAATTTTCTAAGATCTCAAGCAAGTCATTCACCCCTGGAGAGCCCCTTGTTTTTAATTGTGAACGAAAATTGAAATTTTTAAATGCGATAATTTTTGAATGACTTGTTTTGCAAAACATTGACTTTGTTTGCAAATGTAATATAAAATAACTTATAATATATTTTATTTGTTTTCCATTCATATAAACCTATAATACCATTGAAAGCACTTATTCTTAAATGATTTATTGATTGAAAGAGTTATTCATGACTTAATAGCCACAGAATAGTCGATAAGAGTTTCAATTTATTTGTACAATATTTTCGTTATCATATCATATGATGGTATGGTTTGTGTGTTATGGCTTTATATATATCTATTGCCCCCTGAATTGAAGCAATTTAATCAATTTAAGTTAACTGACATTCCGTTCATGCGATCAAAACTGCAATGTTTTTGATTATAAGCTGAGATTAGCTCAAAATCACATCTTTTATTGTTTGAGAAAAGGTGTTGTTTTAATACATTAACTCATGTCATGAGCGAAGGGAACGGTAAGAAAACTGAAACACAAGTTAAAAGTAAAATAAAAAGTTGAGACAACTTTATAAGACATGAACTTTCAGTATAAGAGATCAAATGATAACTGTTTGGCAAATAAAATACAGATTAAAAACTCAAGAATTTTATATATTCTCTACTATTTTTCACAGATTTTTTCTCTCGTTTCAAAAGTCTATCATTTATTTTGTTAATTAATTTTGATTTTTTGAGAAATGTTTCAAAGATTTTATTTTTATAGTATTTTATACACATATAAAAACATTTTAAAAAATTTATTTTAGAAGAAGTCATTTGAAAAACATTAAACTCATAGACAGTGCCATAAATGGCTCAATAAAATGAATACTCCTTTCAAATGGATATCCCATTTGTCAGCAATTCTGAGACCAAATCCCAATAATTCTTGTGATGTTTTCCAACACTTAAAGTCACTCTTTTCTTATACTCTTCTTTTCTTTTGATTATTTCTCTTTTATATATATTTTTGAAGAGAAGGCTCAAGAACTCTATCTCATGATCATTGTTAGAGCACAGGTATATAATACTAGTGCAATGTGGGAGGTATTACTGGCACTCAGACAACATAGTCCTTATTCTTCTGCATATTCTTCTTGTGATGATTTGAAGAGAATGTAAAAAAATTATTTCTTTTAATGACTCTTAAAACCGATAGAATTCTTTGATAGTCTATAGGAATGGCTGATAATGTAGTGAAAGGTCAGCTCATCATTCTGTCACAGGTTAAGGCTTTTGTGTCTGATTTGTGTTCGCCTTCGAGGCTATCAGTGATATCACAGACTTTTGAGCCAAGAATTCAATGGTGTGTTCGCAAAATTGGACTCAGATTTGAATCAAAAGTTTTGCTCAATTTTGACAAATATTTTCTGTAAGACTTAATGACCGCTAATTCAGTCAATTGAGTCTGAATTCAATCTAAAGCCATATCTGACATGAATTCAATTAAATACTATTTATTTGTTTTTATATATACAACATATGAGTGAAAAATGATTTTTGAAATGATTTTTGAACTGATATTAAATCCATATAAGGGTGTCTTCCACACAATAAACACAAATATTTATCAAAATATCACTTAAAGGCAATCGAAAACCTCTTCAATAAATTTTCAACAAATATATGATTTGAAAAATTGTTAAAATTTATTGTTTATTCATTTATTTGATCTATTATTTCAATTAATTATCACATCTTTATTTAAGTCTTCAAACAATCAAATGAATTGAAATACAAAACAATCAATAGTTTGAATAATATAATAATATTCTTAAGTTTTGTCATTCATTTCCACTTTTATTTGCATTATAACAGAATTTTATACACATTTTATCTAATGTTTGAATCATTTCTGTTTAAAATTTTATTTCATTTTCTCTTCGATTAAACATCAGATAATTATAATATTTTCAGTCAATTTTGTCAGTCATTACTTCAATGCAAATTCATTTTGAGTTTATTTAATGAATATTTGAAAGAAATTTATTAACTTTACTGTTAAGACAAGTCTATAAAAATAGTTTTAGTTTTACTTAAAGTGAAAAATATATAATAAAAATTCTGAACTAATTTTCTTTATTTAAAATTTATTACACAATGACATAAATAGAGATTAGATTAGTATTAGATAGCAATCAAATAAATAAAAAGTTTACACAAAAAAAAATCTCTTGAAATTTGAGCCAAAAAGTAAACAGTTATTGAAATGTCATTCAATTTTGTTACACAAAAGTAAGCCTCAAATGAAAGACAATTTCAAAATCGCAAAACAATCCCAAAAAACCTTTTTCTATACGATTTCTTTTTATGAAAATTTATTCTGTATTTTATGTTTTGAAAATTATTCGCTCATTTGATTCACAACTAAATTATATGAGAAAACGAGAAATAATTGTTATTTCGGTATATAATTGAATTGTGTGGGCGTTTGAGTGGCACCCAATCATTAATAATTTGTTTGTTAAGCCCCTATCAGTCATGTTATCATTCCGTTGATAACCCGTTGTTTATTATATGCTTTAATATCTTTTTATACCAAAACACATACACAGTGTTTGACTGTGAGATGTAAGCCCCACATCCCTGACCTGTTATACCATTGACGTGCATATGCACTGATGGTATTACAAGAGTCTTATGTATCTTACATGTCGGCGCCACTAAGGGCTGGCCTCTCAAAAGTGAATTATTGGTTAAATGAAGAATTAATTGTTCGGCGATTATGGCATTGATTGGCGCCCAAAGAATTGCCATTTCATGCAAAACCTATTATTTTGTTTTTCGCCTCAAAATTAATTTAATTATCGGCTCATATTTCAGACATTCATTCATTGCTTGTATTTATGGCCAAAATTCACAACTTTTTGAATGATTTGAATCATTAATGAATTTATTTCATATCTAATCAAATATTATTCAAATTATTGCAAATATATTGCAAACACTTCTAACGAAACAGTTGACAAATATCCGGCAATTCCAATGATCCGGCTCATAGTGGGATCAATTGCAGGAATTGAAATCATATTTACATAACATTTGCTATCAATTGACAATATTCTTAAATTCATTGGCAATTCATTTCATTAGAAGAATATAGAAATAGCCCCTGATTTTAATCACATACAGACACCCCTGGACTTGAAAGATGAGTAGAAAACACAGTCTCATTGAGACCGTCAATAACATGGAATCGACACAAAAATAGCCTTCAGTTTAAAAATTGTTTTTTTGAAAAGAATTTCTCAATGTTTTCAACGCTTTTTCTATTATCAGATATTTTCGCATTAAATCTAAAAATAAAATTCATTTCTTTTATTAATTTCTGATTAATATTCATATTATTTGAAAAATACTGCTAATAATTATACAAATGCCTAATGAATGGTATGTTTCATATCAATCAAATATTACATTAAATTACTAATAAATGGTTATTATTCTACCGGTGCCTCACATCTAAACATGTAATATAACTGATTCTTAGCCTTGAATTGAATTCATTTAATGATTTCTTTTTATTTTTGTGACAAAAAGAGCTATTTTTGGTTAAATAAAATCAAAATTCAATTTAAATTACTGTTTGATTCTTAATGAAAACATCATTTTATTTATCTATTAATATATTAAAAAAGTTTTTCAAAACAAAAGACAGCCTTCGCTTGAATTAAGGCATAAGTTATTTAAGGGGTTTTTCATCACTAGTGGTAAGGTTGACAGTATTTGAGCAAGGCAATGAGGGAGTGCAAAGTGAAGGGTGAAACAGATTTTTTTATAAAGAGATATTGACAATGATATTGATTGTTTTGACCAAGGAACGTTAGTCTCGTCTCAAATACTCAACGAGCTTATATGTTTATAGACATCCCTGGCTATCATTGTTAGGGTGTTTTTTGGATGTAAATAACTTTGACTGAAAAACACAATTCAAAACCAGTTTTGATGAGCAGTGAATTCAAAAGTTATTTTGAATTTCATAAACAAATAACAATAACTTATCAAAAGTTTTCACTTTTTTTAATATAACAAATGAATTGTTAAGAAATACTTCATAACATTGTCTTACATTTAGTAAACATTTTCCAAGCGTTTGATCGCATAATTGGGTTCAAAGCAATTCAAATTTGATTAGACTTTAGGAGAACTGTTCGCTTGAAATCTCAATAATGTTTTTCGAAGAATTCATTGAATTCAAAGCCATTTTTGTGCTGACAATACATAGGAATAAATTTTCAGTTCAAACATAAATTCAAACACATTTCCAAACATTTTGAAACATTTCCAAACATTTCTTGTATTACATCTATTGTTGGTTGAGTTCATCAATAGATTGACTTTCAGGACATAATTCTTGCTAACAATGCCATTGAGAGGCGTTTTAATATAGTGCTCACAAATGTCCGGCCACCGGAACGTTGGCTTTAGAGGGTCCACTCAATCGAGTTGAGGGATGGGTAGCAAAGAGAAAATTATTGTCAAATTGTATGGAAGTGTCGCAAAAAAACTGCCGATTCTTTTAAACACGAGTCATGTTTTATGAGACAGTTTTCACGCATTTTGTGCCACTTTATTGTGCTCTTTGACCCCCCTTCTGACCCACCGCAGTGTCCAACACCTCATCCTCTTTGGAGTATTTGATTCAAGCGTTTGGACAATGAATTCAGAAATGAAACCTCAAATAAGATAAGAATCAGTTGTGATATTAGAGCCAAACACCAAACATATGGCTATTGAAAACCTCAACAAAATAGAGAACAGTTAACAAAAGCACTTATAAATACTACCAGTGCTCTACTCATGTCTTAAATGTGTTCATAGAGTGCAATCCATTTTCGACAAAACTTTTTTCCTTTTGCATTCAATACACATTTGTGGCCAAAAAGAGGCAAAGTTTTAGGTTAAGAATTGACGTAAAACTATAAGAGTTTAACAAATTTCAAGTGATTTTCAAAGAACTCGAGAACTGGTCTATAAAAACAATTTTACACCAAAAAAAATTTCAATTAT
Source organism: Quadroppia sp. Gr-Ori-00064 (assembly GCA_034700825.1). NCBI lineage: Eukaryota > Metazoa > Arthropoda > Arachnida > Sarcoptiformes > Quadroppiidae > Quadroppia > Quadroppia sp. Gr-Ori-00064. Next base: position 10,714 of record JAQIXR010000329.1, on the reverse strand, counting down.
ATTTTCACGAAAAAGGTATTGAAAAACAAAAGACGAAAGTTTTCTTATGCGAAATATGAGAGAAATTATGGTTTAAATAAAATTCAATCATTTTTTGACACTTTAAACAAATTGATTACAATTAGTCTTAATTAGTGTGAAGTCTGTGAAGAATTCCCATTACAGTTGGCAAAGAATTAGGCGGTAATTAAGGCACTAATGTTTTTTTCCCGTTTGCACTGTTGGGTCGGACACAGAGGGCCTACCCTTAAAAAGTGGAAAGTAAGCAACAAAAATACGCACATTTCTTGCGCTCATCTAATGATTAACTTTAAGTGAACCACAAAAGAGCCGCAAAACGCGTAAATTAGCAGTTGTTGGACAGTCGGGTCTCTAAAATAAATGCATTTTCAACGTTTCGATACCTTTTTAGCCGTTTTGTATCCGCTCTTATTATAGACATTCTTATACTACTTCTTATACTACTTCTCCTACAATCCTTCGGGCCATACATTATCACTGAATACAATCAAAAGTTTTTCACTTATGAACCAAATTAGCGATCATTTGCTCTCTTCTTAATAAACAAAAATAAATATTATCTCATGTATTGAATGCTGGAAATAAGCAAACAATTTGACGACAATATGTGAAAAGTCAATGAAATTTCAAAATTCAAAACATTTTTTGGGTTTTAATTTCTTTCAAATTTTTTTTATTAATATTTAATGAACTTATTTTTGATAAAAAAGACTTAAAAAATGAAATATTTGTTATAAATGCAGGAATTTTTCATTAAAACGTAATATTAAATAAGATTTTATATGAAATTTTATTTGATTATAATCTGAATTAAAATTCTTAACTTTTAATGACTTTTTTCTATTTCTTAGTCGACAGCGAATGTGAAGATATCGATGACTGATATTTTAAATTAAATCTTATCTGAAATTCTTTAATAACTCTTGAGATCAAGTATTGCCAAAAATTTCTAACTGTTTGATCAGTAATTAAAAAAACAAAAAAACATTTCACTTTAAAAACTCTTTTGATTTTCTCATTTAATTGTATTATTTTTCACAAGTGTTTCAATATTGATGTTTTGACGTCAATATTGAAAATTTCATTTTTCATTCAAAATATTTGTAATAATTTTTTTGTTGTCTAAAATAATGTACTTTTATATCAAATGCCATTTGAAGCCATAAGTTGTGATAAGAAGAATATTGACTTTTTATGACTTTAATCACTAATCAATTATTATGTAAACTCTTATGACTTTTATTTCATATCTTTGTCCTTATATTCATATAATTAAACAATTATTTTTTGTATAAACAATTCGCACAATAATTGATTCATATCCTCATTAGTGGCAAATATAGTGACATTCAAACAAATAAGACAACAGTTTCTCAGTTAATAAAAATATGATTTCATATATTGTCAGAAATAATGATTTAATATTCAGAACATTTAATATTAAAATCAAAAAATTTATAAATTCTTGTATTAAGTATTTAATGAAATCGAGTCGAGTTATGAATAGCTAATGAGAAGGAAAAGTAATTTTGCTTTTTCTTAGTTTTATTACATTTTGACGAATACTTATTACATGAATATCATTATAATTGGAAATAAGAGAACATTTTCTTTAATTAGTCTTTAAATGTATTTCCTATTATTCGTGTATTTAATAGCTTTTAGTAATTATTATTTTTTAGTAATCTATATGTAATTTGAAATAATATTTATTTTATTACTCGATTGACAGATATATTGTTTTTGTGAATAAAAAACAAAATGATTTATGAATAAAACTTTTGTGTTTTATTTTCTAAAAATTCCCACTTTTTTCCTCAAGTTTTGAATTGAGATTTTTATCTGTGATTTCAAAGCCAATGATTATAAAAATATTTCAAATTTCAGTGAAAATTATCACAAGATTTATCTTAAATTAATATAATTTTATATGTGATATACCATTGAATATCGCATTCAAAAATTGTATTAAAAATGTTATTTTCAAACGAATTGCGAAAACATTTGGCAAACATTTGGTGAAAAATAATGATTGAATAGAAATAAATACATTCATTGAATAGATTTGAAATACATTTATTGCAATCGTATAACCATTTTATTGATTATGTGTTAACCCCTTTTGATTGCAATCATTGGCCAAAAGCATAAGATTTTGAGAAAAAAACAGTAATTAAATTAATCGTAAAATTTCTTGTATTTTGTCTTTTATTTTCGCTTATTCTTCATGTAATTAGTCTTCGAAACAGTCAGTCGTTTAACACAGAAAATAATTCAATAAAAAAACGTTAAACGATTTGATCTATAGTTTAATTTTTATTGCAATTCATGTTAAATAAAGTAATAAAAATCTCTTAAAAACGCCTCAAAAGTTTTTTACAAAAATATGTGAAATGCAATGAATTGGGAATTTGACGAAAAAACAAGAAATTCAATTAATATAAGTTTTTGTCTATTTTTTGCATAAATGAAATATTGTTTACATTCGAGACAATGAAAGACAAGACAAAAAGTGATGATTAGATGGAAATACTTAACAATTATTGCATCGCTTTTAAGACATAACACATCTGTAGAAACGGAGTTCATGTCTTGTATTAATGCAATGCTAATATCATCGCCAATACATCCCTGTGCTGTCATGACTTATAGTGTGAGTAATAGAGAGGCCACAACATTATAGCCCCTTATTAAATATGATAGACCAGTACGTTACTGGCAGTACGCGCACAGGTATGCCCTGAGTCCTTGTCATTCATATTTCCACCACATATGAAGAGTGGAAGTAATGAAGATGTAAGGAATGAAAGCACCGGTTGTTTATGATATGGCAATGCAATTATGACTTTTTGCAGCAGTTGTTTATGAGTCAAAAAAAGTTATGTTTTCTTTCAAATAGATTGAAATATATTTTTCTTGTATTACAAGAGAAATACATTTGAATGTTATAATTAATGTGTCGGACAGGACGGGACAGTAGGCCTCAAAACATGATTTTCAATCTCGGGATATGTTTAGGCATCGGATGTCATCGCACTCTCATTACTTTAGCACAACTTATGTTTAAATAAATACTAAATAATTTCTAATATTTTTGTTTATGACATGTATTTCATATAATATTATTTTTTCATTCATTCAATCACTCACTGATTGCCTGAACTTATGTTTGATTTCAGAAAACATTTTCTTTTTCAATGCTTTTGTTTGAATATAACAAACATTGTATTTATGCAAATATAATGTGCTCTTGATTTGAATGAATGCAAACATTGCAAACATTTTGATAATATTTATATTAATAAACGAGAAAATAGTTTAAACACAATATTATTTATAACTTGGATTCCGTTGTGAATCAATAGCACAGTTGGCTTTTGGAGCACAAGAATCTGAAAAAAAATTTTTCGCCTCAAGTCATGAATTACATAAAGTCTTACGAAACCCAACAGTCCTTACAGTCGAATCTCAAGAAGACTATAACCGAACGATTGGATAGTGTTTTGTTGTTTGCAATCCTGTCTATAATATTCATAACGCCTTCAAATATAGAGTAAATGTTTAACAACTCATGGCTTTTGAATGTTGTTTTGGCGAAGAAGAAAAAAAACTCCAACAAATATTAGCGCCGCTTCTCTTTCACAGGGGCTTTAATTACAGGTTGCGTTAAGTTATTGGTTCTGGCATTTAGAGATCGCGACCAGACGTTCGCGACTGACGGCACGGACTCATCGTTTTTCAGAGCACTTGAGAAACATTAAAAATAGTCTTTTCGTAGAGAAGTGAAGATATTTATGATATTTGTGATATATTTCGCTATTTTATGTTTCTATTGAATGTTGTTTTCTGTTGTGCTACCTGTGCCGACCTGAGCAGACCTGTGCCGAACAGTTACTCTGATTAAAACTCATAGTTTATAGCAATTGGTGGTAAGGAATGCCATCATAAATCGCGGCCACAATTGGCTGAACAGTAAAAATATAATATGAAAACTGATGGTTAGGTTCACATGAAAATACATATCGAGAGAGAGCTCGCGATCATTAAAATCATAAATCATAACATATTTATTGATTTCAATACTCATGTTATACATAAAGCCGTAACCAATCGCACGGTTTTTTGGCGATTCGTTTGTGTTGTTTATGGCGCTTAAGAAAGTTATTTCCTCTTTCTTTCTGTCATTCTTTCGTTTGGCTATAATTTACTATTTTTTGAAGAAAAAAAGTGAAAATTTTCTTTTTAAGTCATCCGCGAAAATATGAGAGATTTTTAGTTAACAATTCATTGGTGCCTTAAGTGTAGGAGCCCTGAGAGACAATTTGTTATATGAGGTGTCGATTCGTGAAAATGTTGTTTTGTGTAAGAAATAGGTTAACAATAGTGTAGTTTAGCGTCAAAAATGAGAATAAGACGAATGAAGAGAAGAAAAACTTCACAAAACTTCTCTCTCTCTCTCTCTCTCTCTCTCTCTCTCTCTCTCTCTCTCTCTCTCTCGCATTTGCCTTCTCTCTCATCATTAACTACAGTCTGTTATTTGGTTCATCGGTTTATTATTTAAAAGCAATTGTTTTCTCATATAATTATTATGTATAGCAAAATATTGAGTGCCTTTCCATACCCCTGGCCATAAGGCCCTAATCTAATTGATAACTATTGTTCTTCGGCTCATAATATACCACAAAGTTTTTTGTTTATTAAAAATTAAAACAATAATTATTAGATAATATTATTAGTCGTCCAATTGGTCGGACCCTAGCATTTGATGGCCATAGAGTGAGGGACAGACTGTGAGGAACAGACAGTGTATTGAAATATTCAATTAAATCCCAAATCATTACTACTTTTGCAAATGATTTATATCTTATGATAACTTTATGTTCTTTACGATCATTAATAAATTTCTATGACTTTTATTAGCGATTATTATCTGAAAAATTATTAACTTTTAAACGAATAATAAATATTTTGCGCTTTAATTGATTTTTTGGTTTTCATTAAATTATATTCATTTTTAAACCTCATTTGCATTAATAGTACATTTTATTTGATATTATATTCATAAGAGTTTGGCCAAAAGTCACAGCAAAAAGTCAAACCATTGGAGAGATAACTAAAAAATGTTTTTTTTTTGTTATTTATCTCCAGGTTTTGCACTCGGAATATACGATAAACGCTTTTGAAAATTAATTTTGATTCTGGTTTTGTTTGAAATGCTTTTGTTATGAAATGTATTTCACATGAGATTATAGTCCGGAATGTAATCTAATTAATAAACAACAAGTGCTTCACCTCTTGTTGTAATGCAAGCAATAAAATACATTTACCAAAAATCGTTTTCCGAGCCATAGATTAATGTAAATTGAATTCTCAATGCATTTAATTGCATGTAATTATGAAAATAAGGGGAACTTTGAATATACTGAACATTATTTTCCATAAAACACAAGATATTCATTATTTTTGATGGCTTTTAAATTATCTCAATTTTTATTTATATATATTTGTAATCATTAATGAAATTATTTTATATAATATTATATAACGAATAATAAAATATCAAAAAAGAAATTCTTGAAAGTCTTGTGTTGTTTAACAATTGGTGACGACTTTCTTTGAGCCCCTTTTCCCAGAATCACAATACATAACACGAAAACAGGTTCTGATTATTCATATATATTTGATAAACACTTTTATCTGAAATTAGTTAATGAAATAATAAGAAAATCTCTTTTTTTGACATTAGTTTGATATGAGTTTTTTTTGCTTACATTTTGTTAATGGGTTTTTAATAACGCGGATGTTATATGAAATACATTATGATATCAATTGATATTTATTTTTTTATATCACAAACATTTCGTGTTGTAATTAAACGGATCTTTTGTTGAGAAGTCGCTCAATAAAAACATTTATTTCATAACTGCATATTTGGCTCAAATATAACGAAATTCCTTTGAGTGATTAAATGCTATAAAAATTCTTTGAACAATAAAATTCAAATTCATTTCTGTTGTATTGCATTGAAAACTAATCTAAACTATTTGAATGTCAAGTATCATAAGTTGTTTTACAAATTCCCTTTTCTCTGATAATTAGGTCTTCAAAAGGGGTAATATTTATTTATTTCTATGCAAACGGACTTTGATATCACAGTTAAGGATTCCTTTGATCAGAAATTATGATTAAACTTGTGATACAATTATATTAGTTGTCAAAAAACTATGTTTTGATTGATTTTTGAATACGAATTTCTGTTTAGTAATTGATAAAAATATTTCCTAATAATAATAGGATTAAAATATTTGTTTCAAAATAGTAACAGATTATAGGTATTAAACAATGGGATTATAGCAATGATTAGCAATCAATTGAATGAAATATTTATGTTTTTTTTTCTAATAATGTTTAGTCGTTTAGACGTCAAAAAAATGTTTTGTTATAACTCTGAGAGAAATTCCTTTTATTTAAAAGTAAATATCCTTTGAAACTATTTATTGCTGGGGGTCAACAAAATACACATATTTCGCAGGGGTTATGAGGAATAGGTTTGAATTTATGTTTCATTTTTTACCCTTAAATGAAGGTGAGTTTGCCATAAAACATGCATGGTCATCTTGTGCACATTTAAGGGCTATTTTTGACAATATTAATTAATAGCAAAAATAAAAACAAATAATTTCTTTGATTTATTGAATTTTCGGAACATTTTATGAAAAAATAATAACATATTTAAAGAAATTTTATTTCCAATCGTTTTTTCGGCAAAACATTTCATTAACTTTCAGTCATTTAATATATTTTTTGTTGTAATGTTTTTATTGAAATGTCGATTGAATTAGACCTCAGGCATGAAGTGTTGAGTGCATGACATGACCAATGCTGACCACCCACACAACCCACACAACCCCCTCATTGTTCACTGATTTTTACGCCATTTCTTGGTATCGCCTCATATTGTGTTGGAAACCCTTATCAATGAAGTGAAGACTCGGAATGTGTTCTTCAGTATATGTTTTACAACTAAGAAATTGTTTCAATTTTTAAAAGCAAAGTCAGGTCCAGAGGACAGACACTCACACACGCTATTAGCCAGCGTTTTAGTGGCCGTACGTCAGCGCTCACATGCCCTGACTATCGGTGGAAATGATCAAAAGAGATAAGGATAGCGTTGAGTGAAATATAGCTCTGAAGACAAAACACAACTATTTTTTTGAAGTCAATTCTGTTTCGCACCCAAAACAACAAAATTGCATTTCAATGGATGAGTGCCTAAAAAGTTAATAAGGATTGAAAGCTATTTATTGTTATCACTTGGCGTTTCGCGCACTCCCTCTCCTCCCTCTCCCCCCACAACAACTCAAATAAGGCTCAGTTACTGCAACAGTTCGGGCGTTACCGACCGGTCCGTTCAGAGTACAGTTCATGTCTGAGACCGAGTATTGATTCAATTGAGTTCATGACTCATCCCAGACATGAATTGAACTCTGAACTCACGGCTGGCGCCGGAAGCTGACAGCCATCTGGCCGTAAAAGAGGCCTGTCTTCAACTGGTCCTCCATCATCGAACTGGACGGACAACTGTCCGGCACATACCTATTGAATACACCTGTCAAACAGCAATGCACTAATGAGTACAAAGAGTGAAAATAAAGTGTTTAACAGTATATCAAACACTTATACCAATCCATGACTTCTTAAGTACTTCACAGACTGTTCCTTACAGTTCAACCACAGGTATATCACATCATATCATACCATATCATACGGTGTGTTGAAATTCATTCATCAAAAACCATATTATATAACAAAAACACTATAACAATGTCTGACTTAAGACAAAACTCGTATAAAAAGTGAGATTTTCAATGAATTCACACAATCTATACGTTCTGTATCGCAATGGCATGAATGAAAGCGAACAGTTTGACCAAGGTGATGTGCACTTCCATGTGAACTATTTGCTGTCTGTCAATCAAATGACAAGATATGGAAGAGTGTATTAAACATTTCATACCATTCCCTACAATTCCACTATAAATAGGAATATTTGTTTGATTTCAGTTTGATTTACACTTATATGTAATCTCTATTAAACAATAGCATTATTTAGGTCTTAATGTAAGTCCAAGTTCTGTGTGATCTAATCCGCTATCCATTACATGTTGTTTGTGTGAATAGATTCACAGCTTTGATAACAAATATTTAATATTAACTAACATTTTATATACTTTTTGTCGCCAATCATTAATTGATTTTTACCTCGAGTTAAATATTTTGGTTCAGAACTAATTAAATATCATTTTTTCTCTTCTTTGATATTTATTTCATTTATTATCTCTTTTGGGAAAAGATTTAAACATTTTAAACATAAACAAAAAATACATTTTGAAAAATGTTTGCAAACTTTTAAATTACAATAAATTATTTTTACATTCAATGGTCGGCTTTTATTAAGAAAATTAGTTTAAAATTGTATTTCATTACGATTTTAATGAGAAAAAAGACAGTAATTATTATTTCTAATAAAATGAATTTCAAACCAAACTTAAAAATATTATTTTCTCAATAAAAATAAAATAAAATATATTCTTATCTCTGAATTTCTCAATAAATTATTCATTTTTAATACATTTTATGCCAATCGCTGGAAAGGCATTCAATTTTATGATTGATTGAAATGTAATTAAAGATTATTTTTATATTTCAAAACCAATCGCAACTCTATTTTGAAATTATCTCTTAAAATCAGGGGGTATTCCAGTTTTGGAGGTTTGAATGTTTGCAACCCTTATATGACATCTCGAAGACCTCGAATTCTTGACTACCCCTGTATTAAGTTTTATAGTATGAAGAAAAACAAAAACATTTGCTTATAATTATCAAATGATTTGATTTCAGTTCATTAAATAAATTAATTTTAATTTTTAAACAAAATTTCAAACAATTAATTTGTATAAAAGGTATTGAAATATTGAAAATCGCAAACAGTTTTTATAATAGTTCTTAACAGATAATTATAATAATAATGTAATGAAATTAAATACCAAGAGCACAGGTATGCATATGTAAGGGTGTGTTAACTTCATAACAATTCTTTGGACTTATTATAGCGTTATATACCCCCTGAATAGCATGGTTTGTTTTTGATAATTTTTGAAAAGCAAATAAAATGATTATTTCACTTAAAATACAATATTTGCACATATTTTGTGCAATGAAAACAAATTATATTAAACTGATTGCTGTTATTAATTGTAATTGAATTCATGAAATGTTTTACTCATATTTTTGGGTTAATGTCACGAAAAGAGAGACAAATAATAAACATTTTATACGATTTTTGTTTCAGTTTTCACTCAAAACCCACTCTTTTTTAAACAAATATTGAATTATTTATTAAAGAGAGGAAAGAAAAGCTATTTTTAAATATATTTTTGTTATTTTTTGATTTATTTATTTTTAATTAACGACTTATAACAGAGTCAAACAGTGATAACAATTTCACAATATCTCTTACCACTCCTTAACTGCCTGTCCTTTCATAAGTGGTTGTTGTTTGAAAGTGAAGTGAAGGTAACATTAATTATAAAATCATTTTTACATTAATTTTTCGCAAATATATATTTCTTAAACTTTTTTCGATAAAAAATTTATATTGAATTCAAATCACAATATTTTTTTTGCACAAAAAAATTCAGTTTATTTCCTGAAAATTAAATCCATTTGAATGTCATTTAATATATCTGTGATTTTTTTTGCTAAAAAACAAAAATTATTTGAATTTTTATTTATATCCATATCTTTTGCTTTTAATATATTAGAAAATATTTTTATATAAATTATAACACATATACATTGATGAGAGACTCAGTTATGGCTATCATTACTATTCATCAAACAAACAAAGTCTTTGATTAATGCTCTTCTCGTCTAATCTCAAACATATTTACATTGATTTAAATCACTTTCCATTAGATAATAAAACAATTGATAAATACTTTTTGATTAATAACAAAATTAAAAAACATTTTAAACTATTTGATAAACATATTCTCAAACGAATCAATGTTTGAATACATAGTGTGTTATCACGACTGAAGTCATCTATTAATACTGTATATAAGTCAAATGTTATCCTCAACTCAACACTGGTTTTACGAATGAAGAAAATGATTATTATTTACGAAAAATATGTAATCATTATTGATATGGCAATAAGTTTTAAAATCAATGCTATCGTAGAATATATTAACGATAAGGCAATAGAAGAACAATAATTTGATTTATATATTCTTGACGTCAGCTCTCATTTAAGCGCTTATGTATTCATATATTAATAACAAATAAATATAAAAATTCAAAATAAAGTTCAAAACACTAATTGATTTATGAAAATATTTTTGTTGTACTGAATATTTAGTTTATAGAGTATGTCTACCTGTGCTCTCGAGTGCTACCTGAATAACAGCGAGGATTTTCGTATATTATATTTATATATAATATTTAAACAAAAAGGTCTTAAGTCTTAAGTGCCGTCAATTAACGCTCAAAAGAATTTGTTTGTCAGACATGTATTGACTTTAGGTTTTAGTATATATTTTATATTAGATTTTTATTTTCTATCTCAAGAATTTCGCTATTCATATCTCTCTCTCTCTCTCTCTCTCTCTCTCTCTCTCTCTCTCTCTCT
>JAQIXR010000328.1:0-32639 GCA_034700825.1 Quadroppia sp. Gr-Ori-00064 | reverse complement strand
GAGAGAGAGAGAGAGAGAGAGAGAGAGAGAGAGAGAGAGAGAGTAAACATAACGACAATATTATGGAAAATAGACACGAGTTTTATTAGAGAGAGATTGGGTTCGCGTCACTGCCTTTGCTATGAAAGTAATGGCAAAAGTGATTAAATTTTCATCATTTCAGAGACAAACTCCTGGGACACATCTCTCAATAAAGCGCTCAAAATATTATATTTGATTTCATAATATTTTCTGCTTCAATGAAAATGAATTCTTGGCTCAAAAGTTATTTCATTATATATTGTATGGCTTTTAAAGAGATATCAAAGCTATCTTACATTTCAATATTGTGTGAAAACACCCTTTTATTCACTTAATTAGTTTTCCACTCAATTCTCGCCCAAAAGTTTTCATTAAATCATAAATTATTTCGTTATAAAATCTCATCAAATTTCTAACTTCGAGTCATTTAATATCATATTATAATTGATTATTATTTTAATTATGAAAAGATGTCTTATTTTTGTGACAAATTATATTCAAAACTATTTCAAATCTAAACTAAAAACAATGAATGTTTGCTTTGTGTCAATCATTTAGACTTTTATTCGGAGTATTTGTTCCTTAAAAACAAATTCAATTGAAATAAAACGTCAAAAAACTTAAACTCTTATCGAAATTAAATCGCTCTTAACGTCAAAATTTGTGACAAACAATTGAATATAACTTATGATTATTTGTTATATACTGTTCAGGGCTTTATATTTCTGTACTTACGGTAAATATAAAAAATGTGAACAAAATTGTCAAAAATCTTTGAAGAATTTTTGCCAAACTTTATATGAACTCAAAAATCAAATGATAGACTCATCCAAAAGAGCGGGGAATCAAACAAATCACTGAATGGCAAAGGAATTGAGAGATGAGTTCTTTGCGAGCATTTTGTTGATCAAAAAGGGATTGAGTTTTCAATGAAAGGTAAGTCAAAAGCCTATCATTTAAAGTAGTGTCCAATCCATCAACAAAATTGATTTTTAGCACAAAAACCATTTGTTTACAATTGATGGCAAATACAAGAATTGGTCTCAAATTTGATTGAATCAATCAACTGTTGGACCAAAAGATCACACAATTTTCCAATGAATTCATCAAATATTCTTCACTCAAACCTCCAATGTTTGCACAATTGAGTCACACCTAAGGGTTTAGTCGAAAGTGAAATCCAAACCATTTTTCTTCGACAAATTTTCAGCGATTTCTCTAAAAGTGAACTTTGAAGACAAGATTCAAAGACTTATAGACTTTAAAAATCTATTACAATATTTCAACACTAGATATATGTCATACAAAATGTCATTTATCGCCACAAATATTGGCTTTTGAAGCACTTCTGTGTCTAAAAATATGAAACTATTTTTGTAGACAAACAATAAATTGATTTGTGTTTAGATTAACGACTTTTAATACATTCAGTCTTTCGGCAAATTATTTAAATATTATCATTAATGAGTGACATATTTCTCATTACTTTCAATCAATTTTCATTCATTACATTAATTTTATAAACTTTTTTGATGTTAAAATTCATACAAAAGTTGTTTTCTATGAAAACATTTAATTGTTGGGTTCGATGACCTGAAATATAAGGGGTTTGTTATGAAAAACAATTTGAATTAATTATTTTTCTCATTCAACAAACTGAGAGAATCATTAAATTCTGGCAATACGAATGTGTTCACTAATTGAGAGACAAATGAAATGAGAGTTTTGTATAATTAAGTGAAATTCAAGTTGACTTCAATTGAAAAATTTGTTTCAATCTAACTATCGATTAAAGTATTTTCAATACTTTATTCAATACTTTATTTTATACAAAAACTCATTCATTCATCAAATCATAGAAAAGAATCAAAGAATTTTCAATTCTTGTAATCTTTTTGTTGAATTGAATGGAAATATATATAAATAAAATACGAAAGACTTAATGAATTTGAGTTGAATTGAATGCAATATTTTCTGCTCTAATGATTAGTTCAATCATATTGTCTACAAATCACAAGCCCTCTAATGGGGAGCAGAGTGTGAATTGCCATTGACTGGGCTATTGAGAGCTGGCAAATATGCCGTTCCTGCCATATCCGCGCCATAAGACGTTTGCTGTCAATGTCAATGCCATACAATATAATAGTTTTTGAAGAGAAAATAGTCATCGATTTGAGCACTAGTCCTACAGTGCTCTGAGAGCTGACACATCTTGTATGCACTCACATCTGAAGGGCTCGAGTAGTTATGGGGACAGACATATGGGGAAAGTAATGTCTGAATAATAGGGAATGATAGATGAACTCATGGACTCATCCCCATAACTAAGTTTCTCTACCATTGATTTGGTTGACAAAGAACTCAATGACTGTTAGAGTAAATAATAAGCGCCAACACAGACACCAGTGCCCAAGCATTCGGAATCGGGATCTGAGTTATCACTAATGCATGTCTGACTGTAATTAATGCAAACAGTCTTATGCCGAAACCCAACCCTCACTACAGGGATGACCACATTAGCCGAAGACGAATATTCTCTATGTTTTTATCAAAGAATTTCATTCAAATCAATTAAAATCTTTTCGTTTTATTCACTTAAATTCAAATATGATTTTTCATTAAATTTAAGAGAGATTCATAATATTTAAATGACATGTCATATATTGACAATAACCCTGGTCTTGAATGCATTCTCACTACTAAAAGCCATTATTTCAATCGATTTATACAAAAAACTTCCGAAATTGAGTTCAAAAAATGTTTTACTCATAAAATCATTGCATTTTATCTATACTTAAGTTACAAAAAATTGTTTTCAAAGTTAAGTGAAAACCTTTTGAATAGTTTATGAGTTCTTTTCAAACCATAACATCGGATAAAAAGTTGTTTTACTAAAGAATTATCTTTTATTTCTTTTAATTGAATTTAAGTTATTAGAGGACCAGAAAAATCAGGTCTCACCCAAAAAATCTCTTTTCACCTGAAAATAAATTAGCGAAACGACCGATTTAAGGGGTCAGTGCTATGAGATCCCAGTGCGAGCCCACACACATGTTATATCTTCAAAGTATTTAACTTATAGTCTATGAACAAAATTTACAGTTTTTTTCTTTTCTTATTTTAAAAGCGATATAAATATTAAATAATATTAAGAAAAAAAATATTTTTCGGTTATTTTTAAGGGAAATGAAAAAAATTATTATTTTTTATTCTATAAATATTTTAATTTTAACTAAACGTATAGCAAATGTAGGACAACATTGAAGAGCACTTGAGATAAGCATTTAATTTGATTTTATTTTTCATTTATTTTATTTTATTTATATTTTGACCAATAATTTATTCAAAGAATAAATTTGTAATAATTTTCAAATTATCTGAAAAAATATTTTCAGAAATCATATATTTTTTGAGAAATTGAGTAAAAATATACTTTATTTTGTTTTTGGCATCAAAACTATTTGACCTCAAAATTCATTAACATTTAAAAGAATTTTTTTTTGCAATTTTCAAAAATGAAAATATTATTCAATATTAATAGAAATGAATTTTTATATTTTTTGTGAAAGTCGGACAAAAATATTCAAAGCTATCATTATTTTGACTTTTTATCAATTATTAAAGGAATGAATGATTTATTATTTCAAGCATTCAATCAATTATTAGATTTCTGGCAAAAAAGATCAGAAAATGTAATTTCACTTATTTTTGACTGTAATATATAATACCAAAGGATTCGAAAATTTATTTTTATTTCATAAGAAATTGTAAAATAAAGAAAATTCTTGAATTGAATTTCAAAATAACATAAAGAAAAACAAAGAAAAACAATTGACAACAACAGAGAGATTTGTTGCAAAGCATTAGAAAAGTGTATATTTTTGCCGAAGAAAACAATGCATTTGTGGAAAAACAAGTCATTTATATTTATTAAAATCATATTTTCAAAGCAACAAAACTTTTAAAGTGATTCACAAAAATCAAGTCATAAAAAGATTTTCTTTTTTTGAAATATTGTTTGCAATCATTTCATAACTGAATATTTTATGTATTATATTATACGGAATATTTTAGGATATGGGTTGGGATTGTAGTGCAACAACACATGGTTTGTGTTCCGTGTGTTGACCGCAAAATACATTTTGATGAACGCCCTGTGCAGCACAGGCAGCACAGGCTGTGCTGTCATTACATTACATTGCATTGCATTTCTCTTCTATCCTTAAAGAAAAACTCATTGAGAGACCAAAACTTGTTATATTTCGACGACAATTACTAATGATTTTATTTTCATTTTTATATAAATTTATTAATTGAGTCATTTTTTGTAATTATATTAAGATTTTAATAAATTTTATGAAATATTTTTAGCAAAAACTAAAGTTTTTTTGTTAGTCTTCATATGTTCTCAAGTTTCACAACTTCTTAATGAAAATACGGTTATTATTAGATAAAGATTTTTATGTCGAGTAAAAAATGATTGAAACAACGAAATCTACTCCGAATGAAATGATATCAATTCCCTCAAAGGGAGAACTTTATATCATATTTCATACACTCTAATATGAGACCCATTTTTGTGTATATAATACAGAATTTCTATCATTTGCTAAAAACACTTCTTCTAAGAGACAGAAAAAATATTCTTAACATTATATTTGAAAACAAAATTCACTTTTTATGCATAACTTTAATAATAATAAAGCACTGGATTTTGATATTATATCACATTTTTGGCTATAATAATAATAATAATAATAATTCCCTGTTTTTGTGATATTATTAAAAAGCGTTTGCATTAAGAAAATGCAATTTCTTTATGATTTCATTTCACTTCACATTTGCTTTTTGTGTGAATTCTGTGATTGAATTTCACTATATTTTTATTAAAATGCAATCCCAATAAAGTGCCATAAATTGGTTATATGAATGCAATGCAACCCATGATTATTGGCATTATATCTACGCCTAAAATACTTAACAAAAGTTAATATGTTTGGACTTTAAGGACAAGAATAGGCGGCAAATGATATCAAAATTCAACTCATTTTTTATTCATTGTCTGAAAATAAATTCGTTATTCATTTAAAATATATTTATTTTTATTTAATTAACGAAATTCAAACACATTTGTGATTAAGTCTAAGTTTACAATAGATTCGTCAAAAATGTTTACAAACCATTGGCTGACAATTCATTTATTTTTAAAAGTACTTCACCACTGATGCCATACACACATCCCAACCCCAGACACGTTCCTAACAGTGCCAAACAATTTGGGTAACATATAATTTGATGTTTTCTATGCGAGTCTTAATTGCAGAGAAAAACATTTTCAAAGAGTCTCTCTCTTTGTATTCAACTGATTGTATAATTATAGGTTCAGACCTCATATGACAGCAGTTCTTGTGATAAGTAGTGAACAATTCTGTAGAAAAACACTAATGACAAACGATTCGGTCAGACGTGAAAATAGACTTAACTTTTTTTGAACAAAATAATTAAAGACTTAATTTGTATTAAATTCAATGAAATTTTCGTTGATTTTTATGTAATTTTTGGGATCAAAACAAAAATGAACTAAAAATTGAAAAATTACGTAAAAATGAATAATTCATTAATCGCTAAATCGTTTCAAAGAGTTGTATTTCGTGTAAATTATTGTATTTTCAATTAATTCATGTTTTTTGTTAACAATGAATTTAAATGTGTATTATATTTGAAGAGTATTTTAGGAATCAAAACGAGTTTTAAATATAAATATAAAAAATTGAACTTTTTATCAACAAATCCTGATTTTCAAGCGTTTAGTTAAGAATTAAAATATGAATAAAATATAATTAGTTATTAATTGCATGAAAATTAAAATAAATGTTTGAACCAATTCTGAAGTTTTTCCGATTATTCATCGGATAAAAAAATATTGAAAATGGGATAAAAGTTATATAACTTATATTAATACCAGAGATGTGTCACAAGTGATAAACACATCGATTAATAACATTAATGAAGGCCACAATCATTTGCATTAAGAATATTCTCATTAATTAAAAACAAATTATTAGGAAATTTGATAAAAAAATTTGTTTTTTTTTGCATTTTTTTGTATCGATTTTTCCTTTTCTTAAATAAATATAATCTAATGTAAAGTAAAGCCAAAAGTTTGACGACTTTTAATGTTAATGATTTTAGCGGTGAATCAAATGATTGCAAAAACAGTAATAAAATTGATAAGTAATAGTAATGGTGCTTACCTTCCTCCCAGGCCCGGGAAATCAACGTTTGGATAGAGAGGTGCGTAATCAGGTAAAGGTATGGGAGCGCCGGCCGGATAGATATGACCTGATATGTAGGTGCGAAGGGATTAGTAGATATTGGGTTTATTATAATAATTGAATAATAACTAAATTAATTAAATACCGGCTCTTATGAGGAGAACGCCAGTAGTCTCAAGGGTTGCGGCGGCATTGCTGGCCTCGCACTTGTAGTATCCCTGGTCATGTGTATCGATTTGATTGATTATTAGTCGCGATCTGATTCTACCAGAAGTCAGAATGTTTTGTTTGATGACTATCTTCGGCCGTTCCTGTTCTAACGGCGCCTCATTCTTGAGCCATCTGATGGTAGGTAAGGGGTGTCCACGAAACTCACATTTCATACGAATGTTTTCATTCGTCTCTTTTGTTAAGTTAATTAAATTCTTTTCAATCTTCAAAAAATAACCTAAAGATACGAAAAGAGATCAAAGTTTATGTAAAAAAATGTTCACTTTATTTGCTTTTAGTGTCTCTCTGAAAGCAGTCTCTCATTAACATTGTGTTTGACTTCATAAGTATTGAACCAATTATGCAAATACTGTCAAACAATTCAAATGTGTTTCCATTGGGCGTAAAAAGAGTTTTTTATTCTTGCCTTTAATTAATACTTTATTTTTATATAAACTTTTTGATCGAATAGTGAAAAGCTTTTTATAAAAATTGAATAAAAACTGATTATATGTTATATAAATTTTAGAGAAGAATATTCTCTGGCATTAAAACAGAAACACAAATGAACTTTATTTCTAAATCTATACATAATTCATGAGATTTAAAATGAAATTTTCGTAAATATTTCAAAAAAAGAAAAATAAATTAAATAAAGAACGAAAAAAGTCTCAAAGATTAAAGTATTCAGGATTTGAATAATTATTTGATTAGTTTTTAAAATAATTTTCTCTTCAAATAAATTATAAAATGATATACAAGTGTTTGATATGAAATAAGTTATATCTAAATGACTTTTACTGTAATTAATATTTCTTTTAAAAATTTTATGACAAAAAATATAAATTATTTGATATTATATTGAATTACTTTAAGTGAATATTTCTTTAATGTAAATAAAAATAAGTTAATAAGAATTTCAAAGTAAATAAAAATTTTATATTATTTTAGTTAATGTTTAATATATTTGCAAAAAATGGTTTTTGTTTTAACATTAACTCATATTTCGTTCAATAATCACAAAACAAATACTCTTTTCTCTGTAAATGAACTAAAATTTTTCAAACAATATGAAGGAATAAAACAGTTATAGACTTATAGTTTATGAATATTTTGCATGTTTTGGGTTTAAGACTATATTCGTCATGCGATTCGTTAATAGAGAATATGGGAAATGGAGTTTAAGTGCCTTATTATACTGTATATACCTTTATCTTTAGGCGAAATCGATGGTATAGATGAAGCAGGTGTTATGTCTTGTGCTGATCCAAGTGATGGATTACTAATGACAGATACGTTTCTATCTGTAGTCGCCGTTTCCCTGAAGATAGAGAAGAGTATTATAAATATTAGCAATGGATAGAAGAAAAAAGTTCTCAACTTTTATTAGAGTTTTAGTTAACGATTGAATACAAGCATTACATTGCGTGCAGTTTTGCTCAAAACTTTTGAAAAACATTTCATTTGACAAAATCAAAGACAAAAAATTGAGAGAAAAAAATGAAAAACAGCGAAAAGAAACAAAAATAGGTATAAAAAGTATATATTTGTTTGAGTGCTTTTTTCAATACAGGGCTCTCAGCACTGGATGTCATGTGCAATGTGTATATAATAGATCAAAAGTGATGACTTCATTATGACCTGTCGGTGCTCTCGGGGACGAACATTCAACACATATAACTGTATTATTTTTCGACACAAAGGGATTAAAGAAGAAAAATGAAAATTTCATTATTTGTTCATTCATTATATGTAGTATTTGTACAATTGATCACAAATTGAGCCCAAATTTATTGGAGGAAAGTATGAATCATTGCTTCTAATTATTCTCAATTCAATACTTAATTCCAATGTATTGTCGATTCAATAATTTATTGATGAATTCGAAGGATTTGATGAAAATATTATTGCATTACATGTTCTGTAAATACTATCCAACACTTGATAGAAGACTTAGAAATATCAACAACGAGTTCATTATATACGGTTTGGATGATTGGTTGACATATCTGTCCCTCAGATATAACAATGTCTGTAATATCTGGATCTAATGCTAACTGAAGAGTAGCATAAAATTTAATATCGCTGTTAATAGACTCTGTTTTGAGTGAGTGCTCTTACAGTGAAGTCGTTTGTCTTGTGTTCATCACTTGAAAAGCTGTGTTTAATCACTATAAATACCCAACCGTTTGATAGACTATCAACAGAATTGCATTCATCAGGTCTGACATATGGATCAAGTGATGGCTCTATTGATGGCTTCAGTGATCGCTTTTCAAACAAATATCGAAACTACTGTTCCGTAGAAAATAACTCAATTTTGACTGATTTAAAAATAGAGAAATTCTGTGAAAAATGAAAACAAAACTAAATTTGTGTCCATTTTTTGCTTTAATAATTTATATCTAATAATAAATTTAATTTTATCTTATATTCTATTCGTTTCCAGATTTTAGACATTGATATGATTTACAGATATTAAGAAAAATAGTTTTGAAATGAATGAGAATTGAGTGAATGTCTGGTCTCTAAACGGAAAGAATTTCAATTATATGCGAAACGGAGTCTTAGATCTGATTATAATTTATTGTGTTTTATAACAGATTTCGATCATAGAGTGCTTCAGACGGGGAAAGGGTGGAAATGGTTTGTAGTGGCAATACTTCATATAATACCAGTTCACAATTTTTGTTGATAAGAGTGCCTTAAGTGAGTATCTTAAGAATAGTGGAGTGTGGAGTGAGAGCACAGGCATGCAATCTAATACATTGCACGTCTACTACTCGTTATTCGTTATTAGATCTAATAATTTATTATTAAATTTACTCAAAATTGTATTTCAAGCCATTATTTGGACTTTGATTTCAATTGGAGTAAATTTGAAAATAATTGCAAAAAAAGTCATATTTAATGTAAATCTATTCACAAACTATTGTATGAATTGAATGAAATGTTTGAAATCATTTGTATCTAAGGTTTCAATCATTTTGCAAATATGTTGTTAGGGATGGGATGTTGTGCTGACTCTAACTTATACATCATATTGTACTCAATTGAGACAACAATATTAGTATAACAGCTCCGGAGGATTGCGTTATTAATACGGAGACAGACACTAAGCACTTGAATAGCACTCGACAATTCTGTCAGTGCTGTAATAGCGAGAAAGAGAGAGCACCTGATTATATATATCGGTTCCGATCAGCACTTTGTTTGAACTGAATCTTTACGATGAATGCAGACTATGAGGGACTGAACAGTTGCACAAACTTAAAGCATAACCGTTTCTAACCGTTTCCTCTGCACCGGAGGTAATGCTCACTCATATCACAGAATAATGTTTTGAATTATAATAAAATATCAATAACTGATTGAAAATTCCTTTCCATTACTTCCGCATTGATTTGCAAAAAATGATTTATTGATGTCTTAATAAAGATCTGATTATTGCCTATTGAATGGTTTTGTTCCAAATCCACATTATCTGCAAATTGACGCAAAGTTTGTCTGACTTTTGAACTTTCAATTATATGAAATTCATATCAATTATACGAAAATATATTATTTAATAAATAATCGTCAGATAAACGGAAAAATATTTGCAATAATAATAATAAATTTGATGACATTATATAACATTATTTACATTGAAGTTCATATAATCTTATATTTTGAGACAATTTCAAACTTATGTCAAAATTAATTATTGCTTGAAAGCTATCAATGAATTTCACGAACAACTCAAACAAATGTTTTAAAGACTGAATATAACTATGAAATGAATTTTTGGGCGAATTTCTAATTGCTTTGATTGCTGAGAGACAGACATAAACAGTATTTCATTTTCCATATTTGAGCCAAAAGTTGAATGAATTATTAAAAACTTGAAGTTAACAACAAATCTATGAATACATTAACAACAAATCTATGCATAAAATGAATCAAAATTATAAAATATCATATTTTAAGACTTAATTGAGAAATCATTTATATTATGGCCGAAACCAATGGTTGGAAACAACGCCTTTCCTTTGGTCTCAATTGAATGGCAATAAAACATAAATCTATAGATATTTTTATCAATAGTTTTCTCATTCATTGCTATAATAGTAATGTTTTTATAAGTAATTCTCATTTAAAACATCAAAAAATTGAAAATTTCGTTAAATTTATTGAATTTCAAATAAAACTTTAATATTCATCATTCATAGGGCATAACCGAACTCTTCCGCACCCTTTCCTCCCTTCCCATTCATTTCATAGCGGTTTTATCGTAGGTTTTGAATAAATATTCACAAAAAAAGATATGATTGTCTGAACTCGAAATGAAATATTTCTCATTGAAAGCACTTCTTGTTATTCAAAGCCATTCAATATGTAATCATGAAATTCAAAGATCAAAAGATCGATAAATGTTTTGCAAACTCGGTATCGAATTCACAACCAAATGGTTTGATATGTAACCAAAGAGTTGTGGAAATGATTTCAAGCATAGGCTATAATGAGGCAAATAAATCAAATGTGTTTAACGGCAAATATATTCACTGTTTTCACAACATTTGAAGCCATTCATGAAATAAGAGATTCAAATGAACACCAAATGAACGAAAGACACAAAAAAGTGATAAAAATATATAATTTATTTATCCTTCACTTAATTGGTATAAAAAACTATCGTTTGGTCTAATAAAGTGAGTCTTACTTTGAATGTAAGGGCTCTTCCTCTTCAAAAAGCTCTTCGTCCGCGTCTTCAACATCTGGTGCTCTGTCGGGAAGCATGAATGCCACGGAATCAGTCTCTGGATGCCAGACCTTGTCCTCAATTGATATTGAATTACAAACAATAAATTGTTGACAAAACACTATTAACTCTACTATTATTAAAATATATATCATTTTAGTTGACTTTTTAGCCATCGATTGCCTTATATTCCGAGCCATAGTTATAGCCAATGACTATGTGTTCATTCGTTGTGAAAAACTTATCAAAAACTTCTAAAACTCTTAAATAATAATTATTTTTGGTCTAAACTTATCGAAAGACTCTTTGATTTCAGAATAAATACTAAAAACAATTTTCAATAAATAGTTTTGAAAAAATCTTTCGTTGAAGAGAAAGTTTGGTCACATTTGAGCCCCTCTTCGACAGACTCTGCATTGACTCAAACATGTGATGCAAACTCAGGAACACTATTGAGAGTAAACGAAAACTTTGCAACTCTTTGTGGTTGTCCTCCAGTAGAGCGTCGACTCAGTTGAAGAAATTTGAGAATATGTTATGTTTGTTGCCTTCAATCCCCTGTCTGTAGACCAGAGCTCAGCTTCAGCTTAGCCTTCATAAGGCAGTGATAGGGCGGTGACATCCAGTTGCCAGTAAAGTATCTTGGGCATACCATTGCAGTCTCAGTGGTATTCCCTAACAATTATATAATATTTTGCAAAAGATTAACACATTTTGAAAACTTTTTAAATGTTGATAACTTTGGTTGAACTTAACAAATGAGCAAATGAGCAAATGAGCAAGGTTGTTGTGAGCATGGTTGTTGTCAATGCATTATATTCTTATCATTCATTCCATTGACAAAGACATCAAAAGTCCTAAAGTTTTCATTGAATTTAATTCAAATGTAAATCAAAAACAATTTTCATTACTATTTGTAGTAATCTTTATGTTAAACAAAGAGTAAAATGAAGTGAAAATACATTATTATTTGATTTGTTTGTCAATCATTTGACAGAAAAGACATCAAAAGTGAGTCAATGCAGACATAGAGTACTGTTATTTGAATTGCTTTTGATGACTCATTATTTATGAGCCCCTATGGGTGCAAATAGGGTCAGTTCGGTTTAGGTTGGGTTACGAATGGTTTGTGTTAGGGTCCAAGTCATAAACACTGGTGCATGAAGTGGGCAGAGATGAAGGGATAGGGAGAAGGGTCAGGGGCTTAATCTAATGCATATTTGAATAATAATCAGTATTTTGTTATCATTTTTATTACAAACTTTCAATACGTTTAAATAAATGCAAAATCTATTGAAAGTCTATTCAATGATCAGTTGAGGCAAAAAGTGCTTAAGTCAGCAGTAATTGGAAATACACTTTCTTAAGAATGCTATCACTTCAGAGGAAGGGCTAAAAAAAGAACACTTCCGTCGCTTAAGTGTTGGATGAGTTGAGGCATCAGAAGAGGTGAGACTCGAGTTTGGCTGTCGTTAAGCAAAGCCATTGAATGGCTGTTAAGACTATTTAAAGACAAAAGTATTGTCTGTTTTGTGAAACCATTAGAAAAGTATTATTTACTTCAGAGTCAGTCAATCAAACACTTGAGGAGTGAATGGTTTGTATAACATATCAGACCATCGATTATACAAATACAGACTCAATGTTCTCAACGAAAACATTGTTTCTTGAGATGAGAGATAACTTCAATGCTATTCAGTGTTGAAATGATTTCTATTGTAATAAAGAAGTTAATTATCATTAAAAGCAAATCATTTTTTAGTATTATTTTATTATAAATGATTTTTTGTCAAAAAAAAGATGCCTTAAATTGTGTGTCAAATGTGTCAGTCATTAGAGCTTATCGTAAATTACAAAAACATTTTTTACATTAAAGTCATTCTCTATTTTTGGATCCATTTCTGGCTTTTTGTCTAATCTAAAAGTCATTGAAATAATAGTAAAAAACGATTTAAACTTATATTTTGTTTTATTTTTATCACTACTTTTATGACATAATATTAAAAAACATTTGCTTTCAGATAAACAAATAGTTATTTCAATAGTAATAATAATTATATGCTTTTGATTTAATAGTAAGGGGTCTCCAGGGGTTGAATGGCATCAAAAGTGAAACAAAAATCAATAAAAAGAAAAACTCTAAAAACTACTAATGTTTTGCAATTAGAGGTAAAGTCAGACTAAAAGTGAAAATTATTTTATTCCTAAACATCAATCACTTTGAAGTTCAACGTTTCGCTTATGAAACGATCATTCATTGATAAAAACCCCTGACTTTGCCATCACTTCATTGATGAAAATCAGTCCCATTGAAAGACAACTTAAAAAATAGTCGAGTTTTGCGTTTTTCTTGAAATCTGATGCAAAACAACTCGAGTTTGCACTGAATTTTGGACCTCAAGAATTGGTTTTATATTTCCGGTTTGGGATCCATGTGTTGTCATAAGTGGTGAACAGACGGTAATTAGTGTAATGAGTAGACTATAGACAAACTTCCGTTCCTTTTAAATGTCTTACTTAGAAATTACATATTTTTAGAGACTTTAAAAAACACGAAAAAATGAGTCGAAAATGAAATCAAATGAATGAAAGCTTTTAATAATTATTATTAAATAATATAAGAATTCATTCGTTATATAATATAATGGATTAAAGGCCTGAAAATGACAACAATTGGCAGTGTTTTTAATAATTAATTTAAATATTAAAAATTGTTATCATTTTATGTGTTTATCATTATGTTTGATGTATGGACAGTCAGTTCCCGAAGTCTACCCAATTCATGGCTCAAAGCGTTTTTCATCTAAAAAAATATTTTTAAATTTCAATTAAACAAAACTTAAGATTAATTTTAAATAATTTTTAATAAAAAACTAATAAAATAAATATTTAATACCCGTCGGAATTTGGGATCAGTTTTCGATTCATTCAATAACTCCAACAACGCGTTGAATATAGGGAAAGGTATATAAAGTGGTCGAGTGTTTGGCAAAAGAGCGCACTATAAATGAAGACAATTTAACACAAAATTAATAACGAAAAACACTTTAGATTTTTGTTGAGAAAAATGCATTTCAAGCAACAAAACAATTACCCGAATGTCAAAATATTCGGTTCCTTTGCCTTCAAATGCTCTCAAATACTCCAACGACAGATTAAACGCCTCTTCAATGAAGTCATATGTGATTAACAGCCGAAGCAATTCAGGACAGTTTTGGCTCTAAATCAATATCAATTAAAACTAAAATTTATACAAATTTCACATTAATAGCAAAACAAATATTCATTTCATTTCTTTGCAATATTTGAAATTAATTTTACGGATGTCTTGAGATTTGAAAGAAATTTCTAAACAATTAGCGATGAATTAAAAGTTATTAAAAGTTATTATGAGATTAAAAGCGTTTGTCATTTGAAGAAAAAAAGTTTGACAACAATTTTGATATACGACACGAGTTCTTAATAAGCGGTTATAAGCCGTTAATGAATTAGTTTCGGTTTTGTGTTATTTTGGGACTTATGTCAAAATACTTTTAGTGAACAGTATTTCCTAATTAACGACTAATTATTCAATTCTAACATTCATTGAATTCAAAAGAGACTAAACTTTTATATAATTGGATAAACACTAGAAATGAAATGCATTTTTGTTTTTGAATATTTGATGGAATAATGCGTTAAAAATAGACTTCAAATGACCTGATATTTCAACTTAAGACACGTCGGAATCATTAGCCCATTTGAGAGCAACTTCTCAGTCACACAGCGCTTGAGACATGTCTGACCCTTGACCTCATATCGATCCAAATACACGCCAATCAAATGCCACATCTTCTCTACGGGCGCCAAATCTGCGCACTGAATGAATCCGAGGGACGGCGTGTCGTTATCGACGAAACAGTCGTAAACGTCAACTATTTCATAGCTATTCCCGGATTGGACTAAATATATATATTTTGAAGAAATTCCTTCGAAAATGGCGTCAAATCTGAGATCAAGTAATGAACACAAATTGAAAGCCGAGTCATAAAGAGAGGCCGATATCAAGAGTGTTAGGGTTTCGGTGGCGTCGAGGGGTGTGTTCGCGATCGCATACATCTTACTGTCCTTCAATAGCAACCGATGTCTGGCCCGAACCAATTCATACTTCTGTTTGATGTCATCGCTGTCCAAAATGTCAATTTCAAACCTCTTCACCGAGTCTTCCACTTCGACGCCTCTATCGTCTAATCCATGTTTGCGTTTATGGACAGGCGATGAGTCTCTCCTCTTAACAATCCACGAATACTTGGGATTAATTATTTTAAGACAATTCAAAACAATCAGATAAGAAGTCATTTGCTTTTTGATGCTTTCAATGCCATTCACTTCTTGTTCCAGTCTTTGGCAGTACTCATACATCACAGACGCAGCCCTTCTGTAGTTACTGTCCCTCACGTAATACGAGTACAAGAGTTGGTAATAATTGATTTGATTGGACAGAAGCAGATCCGTAGACCTGGCTCTCGATTCGATTATATTCACGAACTCGTCTTCGATATCATTGTACGAAAAGGTGGTCAAAGCCGACAGTTGTCCGGACTCGCAGTGATGGACAATGAATTGCCTCAAACATACCTTCCTTTGTGAGAGGTCTGGGTTAAAGATCATCGCCTCATAGGCTTCGGTTGTGTTCTCCAACTCCAAGTGAGCCATGAATTTAGTTGAATATAACGAAGACATGTGTTGTTCGTGATTAATGTCTTCGGATTGGGTCAGAGCAGAGATAGCACTGTCGACCACATCAATAATGGCGTCGGGATTGGCATAAATGGCAAACAATTGCAATAATTTGTTGTAATATTTGTAAATTGTGTTCGACTTTATTGTATCGCTTTGTTCTTCGACTTCATTGTCACGATTTTGTCCAACAATTATTCGGTTAAGAAATGATTCTTCGTTTACGCCTAACAGCGCTCTATTGAAGAGCGGAACCGATTTATGTGATTCTCCAAGAATCAGATGACAGAGGGCTTTAAGGTATAGCCGAGAAGATGAGTTCCATTCGCACCAAACGTCCAATTTATCGATAAATTGCATCAAAAGGTTGTGTTGACCAAAACCGAGGAGGAATTCGGGTAAATAGAACTGAGTTGTGAGGGGAGAGATCAACAGTGCTATTGATTGGACGAATTGAGGCATAACTGTTGACCACATCTCAACGTTAGCCAAAGTTTCTTCACTTCTCTCTAATTGTTTTGTCAATAACTTTTTGGCTAAAACTCCGCCATTGTTTTGGATGAAGTGATTCAATACAGTTCGCGGACCACAATCAAAGAGGAGCGACGCCGAAGAGGCACCGCTTCGGTTGACGTTTATGTATTCGTTGAGCTCTAGTAGTGAGAGATGAGCGACACTGTCTTCGGGTGCAATCGATCCAACGGTGCCCAAAGTCATAGGTGTCTCACAGACCCAAATCATCAGATAATATGCGTTGAGAATCGCTGTAGTCATTGGTATTGTATTCGAATTGATTCTATCAATCACTTCCAGATTGTCTTTATTTCGCAATTTTGTGACAAACGATTGGAATAGTAGTAAATCGCGACAGAAGTTGAACCTCAAGCGCACCATCTGTTTGACACTATCACTCAAGAGGTTAAGTCCTCGACTACTCGACAGACAGTTCATAAAAATCGGTGAAATTGTTTGAGAGATATCTTCTAAAGAGTTTTGGTCTTCATTTGATTCCTTTAAATTGGATTCCAATGCTTTGATTGTCAATTGAATCGCTTCCAAAAGTTGTGGCGCTTTTGTGAAGATGGTGTCGAAGGCGTGTTTGAGCGGTTCCCCATTCATTGAAGTCGGATCTGTTGAAAACATCAATGAATTGTCTGTCAGTTCTTTGATTGCAGAGATGGCAGCGTCTCCTCTTGAGAGCGAAGCCTCGAAGACAATCATATCTTCTTCTGTGAGCGACTCAGTTATTATGAAAACACTCTTCAGAAGAACTGTTAAACTGGACTCAAGTGACGGGTCGTCACAGACTTTATATAAATCACATCCATTGCCAGACATGGAATCGATGATAATGTCATCGAACGGATCGCTTTTGACCGGGAATTCAATGTTTGATTTCTTAATAATGCCTTTGAATCCAGTCTTAGGATCAATGAAAAGGCCGAGGGGTTTGTTCTCTGCGCTGTGATATTGAACACAAAATGAGTGTAAATTACGCCACGAATCCAACTCCAAAGAAGTGTATTCTTCAGAAGATAGCTCTGCGGCGCCGACAAGGCTTCGGATCTGATATAAGTGACAAATGTTGTGAAAACCACAAAAATAGATTCAATTGATTTGAGTGTTTATTCGCTAACAATCTTTTGAATGTAAAACAATAGTTATATAGAGTTTGATAGACTTAACTCAAACACGTCTCGACTTTTGCTTTGAAAACTATGAGAAATAAAATCTATTATTGAAAATAGAATTCAATTAAACTGAATATAAAACCAATAGAATATAAAAAAACTAATGTCTCGCCAAAAGTGGAGACGCGTTTGAGTTCAGTCCAAACCAATTGCTCGAATCAAACCAACAGTTGTTTAACGAGAAAAGCATATGATTTTAGTTGTGATAACAGAGAACAATGTCTTACAAAACTCTCAATAAATATATGAATATAAAAGTCAAAGACAAAACAATACCTTATTCTCGACTACTTTTGTGGCCTCTTCTATAAGTAGTTCCGTTTTACAGCCCAATAGCGAAGACTCGGATATTCTGCTCATAATCTGAAACCAAATTCAAATAAAACAATTATAAGAAAATAAAAGACATTGAAATATGTGTTGAATTGGTTTGCATTTGAGACTAACACTAATTGATTTGGCAATGGTTTGGAGGGAAAAGTTCCCAGACATGAAGATGTCTTCAATGTAGAGCTCTCTCGGATCCACTAAAATCGAGTTAATGTTAATCTTATGTGTGAACTGAGAATGTAAGACAAGTGACTTCCAGTCACACGAAGAATAGCTGCAAATAATGGTTCCATTATTGATAAAACACTTCAATTTCTCATAAAAGCTAACTGTTCTCTATATGCATACCTATCGATAGGACAGTACATCACTTTCGACACATTGTCTGAGTTGAGCCAAAGGGACCAAATTTGGTCGTTTGCGATACAAAAGTCAATCAAATCAGCTTCGGGTGCGTTAATGACGGCTATAGTCCTCAGCTTATAGTGATTAGACTCAAGGATGGGCTCAAACAGAGAGAACTGTCGCTGTTCTCCGCCTGCGATGAACGCCGACAGATATAGAGTCGAATTGTCTTTTGAAGTCCACTTCTTTAATATTATGGGCCGACGAACTGAACGCAAATTAGGGGTAAATGAATGCATAAAAATAAATGAATTAATGTGTAATAAATTGTTTCACTCAATCATTAAGTTTCGCAATCATTACGAAAATGATTTGTAATTTCATTTAATTATTACTAAAAATATGCATAAAATGCTTTCATTAATACCATTCATATTTGAGTATAATTTGTTTGTTGAGTGCATTTGTTGTACTAAAGAGTAGGCCATAAGACACTCCATCCTCTTGTGTGACCACATTCTGATTCTGAGGTCACGACATAACGCGAATATGAGATAATCGTCTTGTATTGGGTGTGAGACCAGACTAACGGCCGCCTCTTCGCCCTCTTGTGTGCCTCTGATTGTGTTAAATAAATAACAATTTTTGATATATTCAACAAATTTTTAATTTTGATTTAACGCCGAATAAAATGAATTAACAAAAGAAATGTCAATTAAAACGTGAATTACCTCATGATAGAAGGCATGAGACCTGACCAGAGTCGGCCTATAATAGTCGTTTGCTTCAATTCATAACTAATTACTTTTCCTGTTGAGTAAAACGTGTGAAAATTCAAACTTTTTTCATAAATATTATTTTTAAGTCAATTTTCATTTAATTTTTCAATTTTTACTTATTTTTCATTTTGTTTCAAAGAGTTTAACGTTTTGTCAGTTTTTAAGATATAATTCGTTTTCAACTGTTTTTTTGGTGTTTTAAGAATTAAAGAATTGGAGAGAAGTTTGCATTCAATGATAGGTTTGGAAAATGAAAGTTAATTAAAGTTAAGACAAATTCTCAAATGAAATCAGTTTTGTGGCAAACAATCACTTATTTGAACAAAATTTGCGCCAAAAGTGAATCACTCGAAGAAACTCATGAGAAATGACAGCATATTTTCTCAACGATAATAAGCGAACCGAAACGAAGACACAAACAATGGTTGAGGACAGACATTCTCAGTGGGAGTCCATGTCTTATGTCTTAATGCAATGCCTTTTTTGCTTCCAATAAATGAAATCAAATATCGATTACCTGAGTCTTCGGGTGCACCCAATCGGACGACAAGCAGTGAACCGATATTGTTGGCGATCACAAACACGGCTTCCCTTTCAGGTGTGAGCCAAGAGCAACAGGAGGTGGGAATGGGAAGACTCAGTGTTGAGCCATAAGTCGATAAGACGCTGGAGTTGTTCGGGTCGTCCAAGTTGTGGGTATAGGCGTTGTAGAAGATGGAGGCGCGGGACAGCTCTATGCCCGTCATAGATGTTAACAAACTTCGTGGGGAAATATTGAGAGCCTGTCCTCCTGTGCTCTGGAATCAAATATTTAATAATTCATTTAATGTTATGAAAACCTTTAATTTAAAACTTTTTGAACATTCAATTAAACTCTTTCCACAAGAACTCAATTGTTATCATAAATTATATTATATGTTATGACATATAATGCAATCAAATCTAAGGAAGTCTTCAGTCATTCAAGTCTTTGTCAGAAAAGCCATTCCTTAATCATCGGACAGACGGCTAGTGGTTGGGCTCTAAGTATAAGGTTTTCAATTGATTTAGTGAAAGGAGAGAAGAGTTCACATCAAATGATGTCTAAATGTCATCAAATTCTTTGTACTTTTTGTGCCGTTAGTATAGGAGCCAAAAGGCATGGGATTCAAGACCTCTTGGAATCTTAATTATGGGAACTCTTGTATCACAAAAACAAGACTTTCTCACAGAATAACAATTTAGACATAAGTTAATCATTTTATGCAGACTTCCAGTGCTTGCCATCAATGGTGACAATCAAATCAAATCCATTGTCAATAAGTCATTAATCAATGCATTTGTCTTCGAGTCGAGGGTTCAAAGAGTTGTCAACGAAAGGAAAGGCATTAATGTCTTACCGGTACAATTGGTCCCAATTTTCTCGGATGACTGAATATGAATCGATGGACCGATGAGACGGTGGCCACCAATACGTACACCTTATCGATGGTCTCGTGAATACTGACCCCTTCCAGGACTGGGCTCTTCTGGAAGTGAAGCTTCAGATGATTTCCCGTCAGATTCACATCCATCGAGAGCTCCGTCAGCTCAAGGATGTCGTTATTGGTCTTCCTATGGGATGGACAAACAGTGGAGGCGTTAAGACATCCAAAACAAAGACAAAATGAGATAATAATACCAATAAATAAACCGATTACAAGTGTTTGTATTCCAGGCATTACTGTCCCTATAGGTGAAAGCACCGGCAGTTTCTGACAGTTTAAAGTCCTGAAGAGTGCTATTTGCGGCGCCTGTATATAAATCACATTAAATATTATAATATTTTTGTCATAAAATTATTAATTAATTGAAAATTAAATTAAAATTTGAATTACATTTAATTTGTATATAATTTGCGGTCATTTTTAGCGCACATGTGATGACTGAAAGCACATAAACAACGTTTGCTTCAATTTTCATAATTGTCTTAACAATGATCTTATTTATGCTATCAGTTAAAGGGTTTTTAAAATTCAAATCAATTTATTGTTTTTTATTTAAACTTTTAATTAGATATTTAATTGAATTAAAATTAAATTCTTAAAAATAATTCTTAAAATAGTTTATAGATTATTATTAAAAAATATTCAGATTTTCAAAGTTTGGTAATGTTTTGACTCAATATTTGTTGTTTAATGTTTTGAATGATTTTTTGAGCCGTAATTTACGTATAAATGATTTGAAAAGTTTTTTAGTAAAAACTTTTTAGACAATTATTTTTGAATTAAATATTAGTTTTGATATAAAAATGATTTTCAAGACATTTATTATTGAATTTTTTATGATTTTATCAAAAATTCAATAAATTTTAACAAAACAATCAAATAAATTATATCAAAAATCATATCAAATGAGAAAAGATTTCACAAAATATTTGTGACATTTATTTGTAATTAAAAAGTTTTGAATTGATTTTTGTTTCATTTAATACTTATCTAACTTTTAAAGTCATATTAATTACTATTAAATTACATATGTTTTGATTGATTACTAAAAAGCGGTTAAATTGAAAAATACAAATACATATAAAACCAGAAACCGATTGCTTGGGAATGGGTTTGAAACTGATTTCCCTTAAGATTGGATTCGTTTAATAAAAATTATTTTATATTAAATATCTCTTCTGTTCTCAAGAGAACTCTTGTCCACATCTAAGCCATCGATTTATGGTCATCGGTGGACACCCTGAGCCCAACCCAACCACTTCTCTATATTGTCCTTGATCATTCTATTGCTAATCAGAATATATTATATCATTATTTTATTGATTCAAATATTTAGTGAAAATTAAGTAATGGTTGAAATGATTGAATGTAGCGATGATTGAGAACACGATTTCTCACAGATATAATCAAATCCATTATATTAACACATCTTTGGATTGGTATTGAATTTGAAAAAGTCTTGCTATTTGTGAAGCATTTGAATGAAACTGAAAATAATGTTATTTGAAATTCAAGCTTCAAATCAGACAATAATGTAATGAATATTAATATTCATACAAAATGTTTGCCAAACGTTTCCCTCGGGATCACAAACTTGTGTAACATTTGGTTGTTTTTATCAAGGGTTTGGTCTGAGGGATGGCATCAAAGAAGTCACAACTCGTTGGTCTAGCCATTAGTTTTGTGGGTCTGTCTTAACAATACCTTTTGAGCAAAACTGTTCACACAATCAACAAAACTTATAACAAAACTTAAAGAACTGCAAAATTAATGCTTAACTTCAATAAAATTTTTGTTGTATGACCTGTTCCTACCGTTCCTATACAGTGGAAAACCAATTGCAATGAATTCTTAATGATATGAATGAACGTAATATACAATTGCCTTTCAATTCATTGACACAAGACTTGAGATGTTCTGAACATTACTTTAATTGTCATTTAATTGTTTCAATAATTTTCACTTTTATATAATTTTGTTAAAACTGTGAAACAATTGATCGTTATTTTGGCATATCTTCAATAAGCAAGGAATGGACGCAACAAATAATCTTCATTTATTACAAGTAAAAACTATTTATTATTTAATTTATTTTATAGTTTTTAAATTAAATACATTTTGAATGAATTTAAACATTTTCACAATTAATAAATTTTATATTTATTACAAATCAATGAAAAATTTGATTTTATATTAAATTTTCAAATATGTAATACTTTTACTGTCCATAAAATTGTGATTTCTTTCTATAAAACCTATATTAAGATAAATATAATTCAATTCTTTTAGACTTGAGTTTAATATCAATATCATTTCAAAACTTTCTAAGCATTGAATTAGAGATTATAGTCAATAATAAATTTAAAAATGAATTTTAATGATTTGTTTCACAAATATTACAACTTTTATTCATTGTTAAACATTTTCAGTATTTGATAACAAATATATTTTTGATTTCATCCGAATGTCTCACATCTCACAAATCAGTCCTCATTTCTCAGTCAAACTTAGATCTAATATAAGTGAAGATCATTTCGACTGAAGTTTTGTAATGAATAATATCGAGAATATTACAAAATATGTTTATATGAAGAACTTTAAACTAATCAATATTTTCAATACATTTGGCTTTCATTGACTTTCGAAACAAAATTAAAATATTTGAAGATTTATAACAAAAATTCTCACTTTTCTTTGAATTTTATAGAGTTCTTGATTTCACAGTTGCTTTGATATTTTCATTCATCCATAACTTTGTGATGAATTCATTGAAACATTTTAGTCCTATATTTCTATCCGACAATTGAATGCTGTTTTGAATTACATTGCATTCCATAAGAAAATACAATTTTATATTAAACTTGAAAATTAATTTTTATCAAACACTCAATATTTATAATTGTTTGCAGTTTTATATAAAAATAAAAACCAAAACAAAATTCGTTAATAAAAATAACACATAAATTAAATGTTGTGTTTAAAGGGTTTGAGGTTTGGGTTGAAAAACAAGAAATTGTGTTAAACTTTATTTATTAGTCTTTTATGAATACTGTGGCACTCAATAAGACATTTTGAATACTTTTTCTTTATCTTAATTTATCTTATTTTTAATTATTTATGAAAATTTTATTTTTAATTATTGTAATAATTTACACGTTTTAAGGGGGGAAATGTGTGTAAAAATAAATTTAAATGAATAATAAAATTAATTTATTTCTGATCACAAATCTTACGGAAATTTTTTAATTAAATTTTATTTTGTCTTAAAATACTTTAAATATATCGAAGATTCATATAAAGGAGAAAAGTTGAGATTAATATTGAATCCATGCAAAGCTTTGACAAGGCCTTGGTCAATTTTAGGTTAATTATGTTTTATATAACTTTCAAAAACCAATTTTTCATTGAATTTGAACGAAAAATATTTAATAAGACATTTGTAATATTTTGACATTTTCTGAATCTTCTCTAATCTCCAGAATTGTGTGCATTGAATGACAAACAAATATCAAATTGAATTCATTTTAAAACTTTTAAATTTTTTATTTAATTATTCGTATTTACAACTAAGTCATGATGTGATAAACCCTATAAACTTTGACCTTTTCTTTGAATAAAGTATTTTAACTCAAATCTAATTTCATGCAAATATTTCCGCCAATCAATCATTTCCACAGCCATTCAAATGGCTTTAATGTTAGCCTTAATTTGATTCAAAACAATAAATTTTTTCAATAAAAGAAATAATTAATATAATTGCAAACGAAAGAGAAGTTATAATTAAAAAAGTTTTGTTCAAAAGAAATGCTTTGACTATAAAACAAAAGTCAATCAAAAGGCGATTATTGTTTGAAACCAAAACTAATTCCTGAAGTCTTTTATTCTGTTTAATGAATGCGTTATTATTTTTATTATTATTAACAATCAATTATAAAAATATTCAAAATCACTGCTTTTGTTGCTTTCAATTCACATCGAAAACAATGTGCACATAACTTTTGGATCCTTTTCTCAAAATAATTGTATATAAATAGTCTTGAACCTATTCAGTTAACAGGGGAATATTTTTACGCAATGACCACCTGTTGCACAGAAAGCCTTATATAGTAATAATAATCATTGAAAAGACATTTATTTTATCTATAAATCAAAATTAATGATTGAAAAAGTCATTCAAATTGTTTATATTGTATTTAATATTATTTAAATTTCATTTGTCAGTTGTTTTGTGAAAATGATATCGCGTTTAAAAACTTATAAGTGTTTTATAAAGTCATATAAAATCAAATCATATTTAATATCTGATAAACATTTCTCATGTGATTCTAAATATAAAAACTAGTATTTTATGATTCAGTAGTCGTTTTCAAATTGAAATTGACTTAAAATTAGATAACATTCAAAACATTTAAATAAAGCCTTAATTTATTGATTATATAAGAGTCCAAAAAGACATTAATCTAAATCAGAGTCGAATAAAAATTTTACGAAAACTAATTAATAAATTTGGTTTTATTTCTAATATATTATATTAAAATCTGTCTGAAATACCCCTAAAGTTGTACTAAAATTTATATGGAGTTTTGGTTTCGTTTTTTATTTTATATATTAATCTTTATTATTATTTTTTGTGAATTTATTTTAGTTTTTAACAGAAATTCTTCTCTGTCTTCAAAATATAATAAATCAAATTTGAAAAATAATTTTTAATTATTTTATAACTTTTATTATTATATTTTTTTGTTATTTTGTTTTATTTATCATTAAATCACTTATGAAAAACTTTTTCGTTTATTGTGTTGTGAATCGAAAATAAATGGAAAAATTATTTGTCAATAAATTTCTCAATATTTTGCTATCATTTGAATCTCAAATACTATTAAATGACAATTAAATGCATTCGTGACTCGAATCCACAATAAGAGAAATGTATATATATTTTATGCCTCCTCTAAAACACTCTTATTTTAGACGAAATTTTTATAAAAATGATTTAATTAATGATTTTGAAAGTCCTTAAAAACTTATATTTTAAAAGCTATATAGACTTATCTCAAGGAATGGTATTCTCAATAAGTTTATCATAACTATCGGATAGCTTATAAAGAATCAAGGAGATTTTTATAATGGAATGTGAGACCAGAGTTGGGATTATTAAGACAATTATGTTTTTAATATTTTTCAGAATTTATTTAAAACAAAATTTAAAGCAATTTTTAATAATTTCTTTTCGTTCAACACATAAAAAATAATTTTATCTGAACTTAATTTTGTTTTTTATTTCTTTTCTCATTTCGATGCAAATTGAAAAACAAATACTGAATGTTGTGGTCTAACAGTTGCATAACTGTGCCATCAATTTAACCACTAATAGAGAAAATGCTAATAAATTGTTTGATAGCATCAGTCAAATCATTGGGTGTTTCAATGATGACTGAAAAGACAAAAGTCATCAAGATAAATGGCACCGGGAGTCAGTCTATGCATTGATTTTTATCATTTAAATTATTGCACAATAGTTTGAATGCCTTTGAATGTCATATCGAAAGCAAATGAATAGAAAAATTCAATTTATATTTATTCAGTCGTTTAATTGAAAACAAAATAATTGTTTTTGAAAATGAGTTCAAATTGTATGTCGAAAATGAATGTCAAAAAACACATATTTTTGTTGTGCTCTGAATTGAAGTGATTTATAAAAATATTGAATTCATTGATAAATATCATTTAAAAAGTTAATTAAGATTTAGTGAAACACTTCTTTCGCTTCGATTAATCTTTAATTAAATTAATAAAAAAATTCAGTTTTTATTTAAAATTTATCAAAAAATTTCTTTTTATTCTTATATTCTTTTTACTATAAAATATATATTCAATCCTCAAATCAAAATATTTTCCCAGACTTTGGAGAAAAGGCATTAAATATATAAAAAAAATTTAATGCATTTATTATATACAGTAATACTATATAAATATCTTTTTTCTAAATGTGTGTCCAAAATGTATTATATATTAAACTTTTTTAAGATTCAAATAAATTTTATGGATTTTTGAGCAAAGAGTAAAATTCAATGAAAAAAGTAAATCATTTTTAATACTTGACTTTAAAATTGTTTTTCAATAAATCGAATAAATTTTTGATTAAATAAATATCATTTCATGTTTAATGATCACTGATTTGGTGTATGTCTTATATAATACATACAATCATTTAATTAATAAATTCAAAAAACAAGAAATAATTTTAAATTAGTTTTCTCTCTGAAAATAAATGATATATTTTTTCGTTTGAAATTTTTTTTTAAATCAAATTTTTCAAACATTGAAGTGATTTTTGAATTGATTTATTCATTCAATTTTATTTATGAAGATTTTTACTTTACAAGTGATAAAACAAATTACATTATTTTCATTGTATAACACATTATGTGTTTAGAAAAAAAAACAAATAAAATGTTTTCACATTTAATTCGTTTCAAGCGATGAGAAAAAGGATTATTCAAATGAAAGCCAAAAATATTTTCTTTTCTTTTATAATGTTTTGTTTATTTGTATTTAATATCAAATCTATAGAAAGCGAAATAATGTCAATGAAATGAAATGAAAATAAATATCAAACGAAAGCGTGAAATATTGGTGTTTGTCGTTGTGATACCATTCGTGACTTATTAGGCATTTCATGTCCCGGGGCTTCGAATCCAATATAGGAGTTTATTTTACGGCTTACAAACTCATAATAGTATTAAAAAGTCTTCAAAAATGACTTGTATTAGGAATTGAGACCAATAGACCCGGTATAGTGTATTAGGTATATATAGCGCTACGTGAAAGCACTCATCAGTATCTCTGGCGGACAGTCTATTAAGACTGAGCTCTACTACACCTCACACTTGCATAAGACGATTCCCACGGACTCGGAAGGGAAGTTTGACTCATTCCCATGCTTTTAGTGTTTAAATGATAGTCATCCCTTCACCCATCACTGCCACACAGAGCACAGGCATCTAAGAGACGATCATTTATTTTTAGACAATTCCTCATTGATATTAATATCAATAAAATTCATATTTTGTTAAAATTTAATGCAAATTAAATTTAATATATTTTGACATTAATTCTAATTATTAATAATTTTTGACATAAATTAATTCAAAGATCTATCGAAATAATAATTATTTTTTCTTTAGATTTCATTTTAAAATATTTTAATGAAATTATAAATATTATAATTTCAAAGTCAATACGAATTAAACGCTTTTTATTGCATTTCAATATTAAATGCTATGAAAGACAAGTAAAACGTGTTTTGAGAGCTATTTTCAGTTAATTTCAATATTCATTGATATTTTCGATAAATGATATATCGATTGAAAATCAGAATAGCTTTGAGTCAATCGCCTAAATATTGACTGATTCTGAGCATTGAGATTATAAGCCGACAGAAAATCGTGTCTTCAATATCTGACTTGCCTTTCAATGGCATTAAAGGGCAGTCTTTTGATAAATTATTATTAATGACTGCAATCTGTGTTTGATATCAAATGTTTATTATTCAGATTGAAGGGTATATTCAAACACTTCGTGAGTCCTCACAAGAATACAAACTGTAATTTCTGATAGAAATTGAGTTTTTTAAATAAATTGGTAAATATTTTCGCTATAGAATTATTGTATGCAATAGGGATGACCTTTGACTTTGATCATCAATGATAATGTTGTCGACATTATAATGAATAGCTTATATAAAACATACATTTGTTAGTCATTTGAGCCCACAATCAGTGCCAGAGAAAAGTTTTTCTTCAAATACTTGGTAAGGGTTTTGAGAAACTGACGAAACGGACGATTAGAGGCCTTAACAAAAAATATATACATTTTTATACGGCTTTGAATTGTTTGTCAAATATGATATTAGACGCCATTATGAAAGAAATTAAAACTAATTTTTTTAATATAAAGAATAAATTATAGAGAATAAAGATTTGATAACTGTGTGAATGGCTGTGAGCCGTGAGATCTTCAGCTCTCATTTGTTTAATCTAATTCCTTATAAATTGTTTTTAATGTCCGATCGCCTCCTTTTATGGCCATCTTATCATCAAATCATAACCAAAAATAACTGTTAACTCATTTAATTAACCTTTTCTTAATGGATAAGAAGTTTCAAACACCTGAAGAAAGATCAGGCAATTGAACATTAGGTGAATGTTGAGAACCACTCAGTAATCACTTTCTCGGGACTTACTTATGCTGTGAAGAGATGGCAAAAGGAAGTCCTATAATGAGCTTCACATCACTTAATACTTGTGTTGATATTTATTTGTTTTTTGAATCACTTTAGGACAGACCACAGTTAGGACAGGGCTGTTGTGGAGGTATATAACTGATTAGACAGCCATTCAATACAAACGCTAATTCAAAAAGTTATCAAAAGATTGATTTTCGTTCACTTCTTAACTAATCATTAAATTCCTGTTTATTATCTCATAAATAGAAGTGATTTAATTAAATGAATACTTTTTTAAAATTTTATTTTTTTCTCATTTTATTCTGAAATCAAATGAATATAAAAAATAATTTCAATCATTTACACAAACAAAAGCATTTGTTTCATATTTTTATCAATGATTTATATTGGATTGAATTGAATGCCTTACAATTCATTCATACATTTTTTTCCATAAAATTCAATAATAACGAAAATTCTTGAAAATTGAATATTTTTTGAAAAAAAATGTTAGTATATTATTAGGAATTTCAAGCTCTGGATTCTTTTGAATATATTGTGTCAATCGGAGTAGAGGGTCGGTGTGTGTGGGATATCATTACATCTGTAATTCATAGAGAGTTTAAAATTGTTTCTTAAATAAAGGGCACCACAAGAGCACAAGAGCCACAGAAGCGCTATATTCTTCATTTCATGTCTTATAAGAAGTTGTAATTTTGACAAAAGTATAGCCAAAAGTATAGTCAAAGCGCACAATAAATGAGTAAAGTCTTGCGAATTAGTATTTGTCTCATTGAGTGTCTCTTTGCTGGAAATGATGGGAAAGGCTGGCATTGATATTCTCACGTGAAATTATGAGCCGGAATATGTGGTGCGTGTAAATATTAACAGTAGTGTTACTCTACGAACAATTACCCCTAAAAATACTCTCACTCACTGAGCATATCAATGAGAATCACTGAATGACACCTTATATTACATTACACAACATGACTGTCCCAACCATTACAATAGCTCCGAGTCGTTCAGGTATTCATTCATTGTGACAATTAATAGCATTTAATGTACAACACATTTGCATATTAACCAAAATTATGCTTAACTTTAATTAAGTTTATTTTTTAATAATAGTTATCATTAAAGTTATAATAAATTGCATTAAAATTATTTTTATTTTATTTTTTCTTTATATTTATATATCTTTTTGATTGCATTACTTCTTATTTAATAATTTAATGTTTAAATTTCGACAGAATTTTAATGTTAAATAAGCGTAAAGTTTAGGCCAATAGTTAATTGCATGTCGAGAGTGAAAATGTGTAGTAAATAAAGATAAGACTATTATATGTTTCGTTTATTTGACTTTTTATGAAATAAATATAATATAAATTAATTCGCGTTTTTTTTGTCCGAAAAAGATTTTTTCATTCAAATTCTGGTTTTGAAAACCATATAATTTATAGCAATATAACAAGAATCACAGATTTTTGTCAGTGGTCTCTGTCTTAAAATTATCGTTAATTTAAAAATAATTATATAAAAAATTAAAGAATTAATTCTTTTTGTAAATAAATCACAATTAATAAGGGTATCGAAAAAGGAAAGAATGAAAACTACAATTGAAATGAATGAGAAAATGTTAGACATTAAGGGAAATACACTATAAATGCAGAAAACATTAGACATTAGTCCAATAACTTATATAAAGACTTAATAGATGTGAATCACGATATGAATGACTCACAAACCCCGACATTCAGTATTGGCATCCAGTGCTAAATACACCTGACTTTTGATTATAAAAAAAACGACAATTATTTGGTGATTCGAGCGAACGCTAATTTGTTTGGACAGGCCTTTGGTGTATGTCCTATGAAAAGTTCTATGAGTTCAAGGATAATGTTATGACAAAAATATTCGTGAATTTATGCTCAAATGCAATAATTTTGTGTTAATATCATATGAGTTAAGCATTGCTTCAATGAATATCACAATATTTTTGGGAAATATAATCATTTTGTTTTGCATTAGTCTTTCTTTACTCTAAAATTATTTGCAAACTTTTGGTAAAGAAGTCACGGCTTAGAAAAATTGCTATTTTATATAATTAAGTAATTTTCTCGTAATTATTGACTACAAATCAAATGAAAAATTGATATTCATTTATAAGAGCACTCATTGAGGCCCAAAGTTTGCTTTTAATTCAAAAATATTTAATTTTAAATTTAAATCTTATAAAAAATTGAATTTTTATACAAAAATTTGTCTCAAATAATGTTATTAATCAAAAGACATAAATTCAAATAAATTGAAAGAATTATTTATAAACAAAATATTTTGATAAAATCATTATTATTTTAAATAAAGTAATTGTTAATTGAAATCATTTTGAGTGACTTATGTATTGAAAGGCAAACACAATCGAAATGAAACACAATTTGAATAACAGTTTGAGAATATCAAAGGAATGTTTGTAATTGTTTTTGATGAATACATTTTCACAATAACTTCACTTGAATTGAAATTTTCACAAATATTTTTCAATTTGACTTCATTTTACACATGAATTAACACACTTTTCCTCTCATTATAATTGCACTCCAGGTGTTCATATCGTTCCCCACCAGTCCATTCAATATAACACTTATGATGTCTGTTGTGTATAATCGATGATTAAATTCTGAGTTCAGATATTTTGACGAAAACTTTTATTATTAGCTTTTCTTTTTTGAAATCAATTTTTCGTTTAT
Organism: Quadroppia sp. Gr-Ori-00064; assembly: GCA_034700825.1. NCBI lineage: Eukaryota > Metazoa > Arthropoda > Arachnida > Sarcoptiformes > Quadroppiidae > Quadroppia > Quadroppia sp. Gr-Ori-00064. The sequence continues at coordinate 1,085 of JAQIXR010000328.1, read as the reverse complement.
ATAACCATTAGATCTAATGACAGGTTTAGCAAAATCTCATTTTCTATCATCAGATTCAACACTAAAGCGAATGTTTGTTTAATTCATAAATATGTTTCAAAAGTAATAATTCTTGATATCTAACAAAGAGGGCCACAAAGAGGCCCCTATAATAGGCCTTTTCTAACGGCACCACTCAATGGTTGGCCAAATAGTTGTATATCTATACAAAGTATACGGAACTGTCGAAAGCGTTTAGGATATACTAAAAGCGGATACTATTGTGCATTGAATTGTGTTTTCTTTCACTCTTTTGCCAATTTATGAATTAGTTTCCATTTGTATATAATGTGAAAAAAGCTTTTTAACAGTTATTCCTTGTTATCAATGTTTATGCAAATGGTTTAATGTTTTATATTTAGTCCAGTAATTCCAGTGCTGTTTCGGTAGTCAAATGTAGACTTCATTGACTCTAAAACACAGGATTACATAACATAGCGAACATTGATATAATCTAATCATCAAAATCTTTGATCCCATTGTTTCCCACGATATGCCCATCACTGGCAACAAGTTTTCCCACGAATTCATTGCAATACTCGTAAAGCGATTCTATGTTAGTGTTTATATGAATTACAATTGCAATTGTATAGCAATTCTGTTATGATTACCAATGTTTCAGATGTTTTATTATGTATTTTACTTTTTATTTTAATAAATTCTATTAAAAATTATTTCAATTTCACCTCATTTTTATATACCCTGAATATATAAAAACATAATTTTAATAATCGTTTTTATGACAATAAATTCAGAAATAATTGTTCATTTAGTGAATAAAAATTCATTTTTATATTCATTTCAATAGAAAATTCATTGAATTTCCATTAAATCCGTGTTTTTATTGAAAATGATATCACATTTAAACCAAAGTTCATACCATTGGTTGCGCTCGAATGCACTCTCGGAACACACGTAGACTTAAGAACTCTAATACTTATATCATAATTATTGTCAATGAGATACCGCTCAAGAATTGCTACTACAGAAGCTTCAGCTCTAGGGGAGAGGTAGGAGAGAGAGAGAGAGAGAGAGAGAGAGAGAGA
>JAQIXR010000327.1:0-32674 GCA_034700825.1 Quadroppia sp. Gr-Ori-00064 | reverse complement strand
CTCCCTCTCTCTCTCTCTCTCTCTCTCTCTCTCTCTCTCTCTCTCTCTTGCTTAATAAAATTCTAGAATAGATTTGAATTTGTATTGAAAAACATTAAAATGTAATAACAATTTGTATTTAATTTGAGATGTCTTTCACTATTGACATCAAAACACATTTTTTGCGCTTTTAATTGAAAACAAAAACCCATTTAATTATCATTGAATTGATTTAAGAGATTATAAGGGTTTGAATATTGGCTCAAATTATTATCATTATATGCAGTGCTATGTAATAGCAGTGATCAATGATCCAGAATAGTTTTGTTTTATTAGGGTTTCATTAGTGATAATAAACTCAATATTAAAAACCCCTTAAAATGACATTCTATTCAAATTCAAAAAAGTTTTTCATAAAAATCTATTTTTAAAACAAAATTCAATTTTATAATAAATTGAAAATTATTTGAATATCGATTAAAAGTCAAGAATTCTCTTTAGTTCACTTCACTTGACCTCTACATTGACCCTATGCTGGCCATATGTGATGTCATGGGTCATATGGTGGTAAGGTATGACTCATGAGGTCATGGTATGTAAAAGTAGATCAATTCCACTGTAAATGACTTTTGATTCAAAAAATGATAGAATTTAAGCAAAACTTAAGAATTATTACTTCAAATATGATCTGATGAAAGGTATGACAGATCTGACACTTGGACTCAAGAGTGAGAACAAGTGGTCAGAAGTTAGAACCGATTCCAGTGTCTAATGCAATGGTGAGATGGCTGTAGTGTAGGCGCCAATACTGCCAATGATAACCCCCTTAACCGAATTGTTTCGGTGAAACCCTTAAAAGATAGCCATTTCATTGCAGTCAATGATTGAGTGCTTGAACACAATGTCCTCTTTGACAAGGGTTGGGTCATTTGGTAGGGTCTGAGCCTTGGTATGATTGAAAGGAATGGTAGGGAACGGTATGGCATGAATTGCACTGGCGCAGTTTTGGCGCAAATCGTGAATGGTGTTTAGTGCAGAAAGCACTGGTAGGTCGCACTGGTAGTCTCACTGGTAGTCGCACTGGTAGTCTCAGTGGTGGTATAACTGCACAGCACTATATAGTGTGCAACACTTGTGCCACACCCATAGCCCATACCGCTTGAGCCGAGTCTGTATTGAATGGTTGTGCGATTTGAGGGCATTCCGAGTGAACACAAGCTATAGATATACTGACTATAGATATATAGCATTCACTGTATATGAGTATAATATAGTGAAGTGAAGGACATTATATACAGACGTATTGACCCAACCGTACAAACCGTACAAACCATACAACCCTTGGATCTTATCAATGAATTACGGGCTCTGACGACAACTCCGACCACCGATTGTCACCAATTATGCCATCGATTGCCACCTCATTGCCAGCAATGCCTCAAACGATTGCATAGATATTGTCCACAATTAGTGGCCATTCGTTGGCTCTTTGAGTGCATTGAAGTCATCACTAAATGATAAGTGAAGTCCAAGTCGAAAGTGTTGCCAATCATTGCCACAACCATCACATCCATTACCACAACCATCACATCCACTGGCATTCGGGTCTCTCTGTCGTCAACCGCACCACAAGTCCCACCTCTGGACTCATCCCAACGCCAGACATAAGCATACAATCGGTTTAATTGTTGATGTCTTCACGCAATCGAAACGAGCCATCGATTTGACGATAATAGCCATTGTTTGACTCAGATTGTGATTCAGGTGTTGTTTGTGTTGGTTTGAGTGGTATTCCCTCAAAGCCGACACCTTTGGAAGCGATCAAAACGGGTATCTCAGTTATGGCCTGTTGTCTCTCCGAAGAGGCGAAGGAACAGAAGAGAATCAATCAAGAGATTGAACGACAGCTCCGGAAGGACAAGAGGGACGCCCGACGGGAACTCAAACTTCTTCTTCTCGGTCAGACATTATCTCATTCATGTCCCACACCTTTGCCTCCATTTGTCTCTCAATTGTCTCAATATTGCACTCAATTGTCTTGTGAGCCATTGTTTGTCTCACAGACAGACAGATCAATGTCTATATCTGTTCCGTCTATTTATGACTCAATTGTCTATCAATTGTTTATTCAATATTTAGTCTAAATCTCAAAAATCCTTTTTTGTCGTCTCTATTGTATTGTCATTTCATTCACTGTTGTCTTCAATCAAATGCTTTACATATATTTGAAACAAAAAATTAGACCAAATTTTTGTGCAATTTTTAATGACTTTATATTAGATTTTGATAATTATTTTAAATTAAAATTTGAAACATTTTTATAATTTTCAGACATTTTTATATACATTAACAGTATTTTGAAAACATTTATCTAAAGTCTATAACATATTTGATAAGAGATTTGCTATTTATTGTTCACGTTATAAAAGCCGGTATTAATTGAAAGTCTTATGTTTTTTAGGGAAAAATAAGTCATTTTACCAATTGATAGACATTTTAATTTATTTTCATATTCGAGTCATTCCTTAATATCTTAAAAATTCATTTTAAAAATATTTTTAATTTGTCGACAATTTATTAGATATTTTTCTGTGAAAAAGTTTTGGTTTCTTTGGGTTTCGCAGAGATGTTGAAACACTTCTGCAATGTTTGGCATTGTTTTTATGTTATAATAATTATTGCTTATAAACAATGATTGAATGAATTGATCTTTTCTCAAAAACTTATATAAATATGAATTTATTTATTTATTATTTATGAAAATGTTTTCGTTTTTCATATCTTCACAACAAATGTTAATATCTTTATAATTTATACATTATTTTTGCGTTTTTTTATTTCAAGAATAGTTTTGATTGATTTTAAAGAATATTCTGTTATTGAAAAGCAATGAAAAACAAAATATAAATAATAATAAAAATGTTTTTGATGTTCGTTAGGGACGGGAGAGTCGGGAAAGAGTACTTTCATCAAACAAATGCGAATAATTCATGGATCGGGTTATTCGGACGAAGACAAGAGAGGGTTCATTAAACTGGTTTATCAGAATATATTCATGGCTATGCAAAGCATGATCAAGGCCATGGACCTGCTCAAAATACCCTACAAAGACACCAGAAATCAAGTGAGTGTTCGTTTGACTCCAATTCAAATGCAATCAATGTTTTCATTCTTCAGGAAAACGCAGATTTAGTTCGTTCTGTAGATTATGAAACAGTGACCACATTTGACAGTCCTTTCGTAGAAGCCATTAAGCAGTTGTGGTCCGACTCCGGTATCCAAGAATGTTATGATAGAAGAAGAGAGTATCAGCTCACGGACTCAGCCAAATAGTGAGTCCATCATTTGTGGTAACTGTGCTCTTAATACACTCTGTTGAACAGCTACCTGAGCGATGTGGACCGAATCGCTGCCACCGATTACTTGCCTACACAACAAGACATCCTTCGAGTACGAGTGCCCACGACTGGCATTATTGAATACCCCTTCGATTTAGACTCAATTATATTCAGGTCTCTTTTTATCCATTCTCTCATCCATTATATCCACGACTCAACCCATTATCCTTTGCCACAGAATGGTTGACGTCGGCGGCCAGAGGTCGGAGCGGCGAAAGTGGATCCACTGCTTTGAGAACGTGACGTCAATTATCTTTTTAGTCGCCTTAAGTGAATACGACCAAATTCTGTTCGAGTCAGACAATGAGGTGCTCTCTCACATCCCCTTCCCTTCTCTCACACACCTATTAATTGAATGTCTCCCCCCTTAGAATCGAATGGAAGAAAGCAAAGCATTATTCAAAACGATAATCACTTACCCCTGGTTTCAAAATTCTTCAGTCATTCTATTCCTGAATAAAAAAGATTTATTGGAAGAGAAGATAATGTATTCACATCTCGTTGACTACTTTCCTGAATATGACGGTACACTTGAATCACTTTTTTGACATTTTTTCAATATTTTTATTCATTTTATTTTATTATATTTTAATGAATTTAATTCATTTATTCAGTTTTTATTTGAAGTTTTTGATAGCAATTCATTGAATTGAGTAATAGTTTTGTCAATATTTTAAGTGACATTCGTTTATAAACAGCTTTTACAACATTTTTGTTTAATGTTTAATCAAATAACTATTGTTTGAAATGTTTTGTTGTAATCGATGTCAACATTCAAAGTCTGTTTATTTTATAGAAAACTTTTCAATCTTTGAATTTTGTTTTTGTTCACAACTGAGACTAATGTTACAAATGTTGATTCAGGGCCAAAGAAGGACGCCATCCACGCCCGGGAGTTCATTCTGAAGATGTTTGTAGACCTGAATCCCGACAGTGAAAAGATAATATATTCTCACTTTACGTGTGCCACAGGTATTGGATTCGATGTCTTTGATTGTAAACCTTTGATTGAATTGTGTTTTGTTTGACAGACACTGAAAACATCCGGTTTGTGTTCGCCGCCGTAAAGGACACTATACTTCAGCTTAATCTAAAGGAATATAATTTGGTTTAATAGTCATTAAGTGATTCAGTTTTAAACAAATTGTATTTGAATTGAATTTTATTAATAATTGAATGAAATGAAGACATAAGACATAAGTGATGAGAGGATTGAAGACGTTTGGCATAAGTTGTAAAAATGTTTTGTTAACTGTGTGTAAGTGTCAGTCAGTGTCAGCGCCAGTGCTTTGATGAGCAATACATACATCCACTGTTCGACTCGACTCTACCATCACTGTCGGCCTCAGACCAGCAAAAGGACCGTCACATCAATTTCATACGCCATACCTCTCCTAATGCAGCTCTTGTGCAGCAAATCGTTTATAAATAAATTTTAAACAATTGACTGAATTTTGAAATAACTAACGATTGCAAACACATTGCATAACCACTTCATGTGCACATCAATTGACTTAAATTCAATATTTGTATTACAAGTTAGACATCAAACCAACGCCAGACCAACTCTGGGACTAAAGACTAAAATTCAGTGCAATTTCTGTTTCTTTACAAAACAAACGACGACTTCCTCTTCAATACGATTATTATTATCTCTTTATTTGCTTTAAAAATGCATTAATCGATCCATGGATTCACTCATTGATTGATTTGTGTCAACTTTAGCCGAAAACCCATTTTTGATTCAAAAGCTATTATTTTGGTTATGAGTTACTCTTCGATGAAAAACAGTTATAAAGTATTAATTTTACTGTTTATTAACGAGTGATAAGAAACAAAAGACTCGAAAAATTTGTTGATTTTTTCACAAAAAAAAGTTTTGCATTTCTTTGAAAAAATGATTTTTTGGTGTATTATATGATTCTTATTTAAAATAATGAAATATTTCTTAATTTAATTTTTAAAGAAAAATTAGTTTATTTTTATTGATTTCAAACAACTATTTGTTCCAAAAAAAGGTTTAGTTTATGTAAAAACTTTTAGTTTGTTTTGCACTTTAATTGTATTTAAAATTAGTTTCCAAACGAAAGTCTATATAATTTGTTCTCTTCTTTCACCTAATCTTCACTTTTTTAATTTAATTATTATTTTTATAAACTTTGCTTAAAATTGATTGAAATGAAACTATAATATTGTTAATAAAGAGACAGCAAAAGAAGCCAATGGATGGGTAGTGCATGTAATGTACAAAACTTTTTATCAAAAATGTGTTCTTTATCTCAATTTTTCTCAATGACTTAATTTGTAGAAACAGTGCCAACAAATGTAACATTTTTCAATACAGAGCCAAAACTAACTCTTCTTTCTCTGGCCATCAAAATACGACGGTTCAAAAAATGAGAAAATGTGGTCCATATGACGATCCATATAACGGTGCTTTGATATCAAAGTATTCGTTGATTGTTTAGAATTTGTATAAATTGGACACAAAATACAAACATATAGTAATTAATTGAATACAAACGCTGTTAAACAACAACTAATTCATTGTCAATGTTTGAGTTTTTAAACTTTTTCACAAAAAATATCAAATTTTTGTAATGTTTGACAAAAAAATTTATAAAAAAAATTATTCAGAAATTGCTTTTGAATGATATGTACAGTGCGTTCAAAAAAGTTTTTCTTTAATTCATTAAATATATAAAACTAAACATTTTTAGGGAATAAATAAAATTTTCATTAAATAAATCAATAATTGAAAAAATAATTGAAAATATTTAATAAAAGACAACAAAACATCGATTCGTCAAAAGTGATTCATTTGATATAAATTTTTATATAATATAAACATCAGTCGAAAAATACATTACATTTTTTTTTAATATTCAATAGTTTTTAAACATTTATTTTTGTCATATTTAGTAAACTTTTTTGAATGTTTGAATGTATCTGTACTTCAAGTCTTGACATTTGATTTCATTTTTTGAAAAGTTAATAATTTTTAACAAATTTTAATTTAAAAGTCTTTAACATTCAAAGCACTAATGCCAGCCATTAATTCATTATATTTAAACGATTTTCAATTAATTTTAATTCAAATCATTTTTCTGTCATTTTTTAAATATTTCTAAACTTTTTTTTTAACTTTTTTCAAATTTTATTTAAAATTCAAAACAATATTTTGTTATTTATATTAAATATTTTCGACTCAAATATTTTATATGGCATTCAAAAGGAGAACAACGATTAAAATTTGGACAATTGGTTCAAATTTGAAAATTATACAAAAGTTTTCATTTAATGATATTTTTGACGAAAACTTATTTTCATACTAATATGTGATGTTTTCAACTCTAAACCAAACTCTCAAAAACTAATCCCTTGTCTGTAATCGGTTGTAGTTTTCATAGATTGATAATAGCTTGGTCATACAAATAGCATTGTTGCCTGATGATTGAGTGGGCACAGGTAAAGGTGGTAAATGTGCTAGGTCACATATTGTTCAATGATAACACCTCTACAGTTCAACAACACCTCTACTCTATGTCTTCACTCATTGATCACAAATAATGATAACAATAACAAAGATTTGAATCATTTGTTGATTTGAATAACCATTGAGTGGATTGTCTTTGGATTGAATCAACTGATCCGATGGGCGGTTGGAAACTGGAAGCGTTCAAAATGGCCCTGTATATGTCATTTCCGGTCTCAGCCTTTCTTTTGTTCAATTCTCCAAATTTTTACGAAAAGGCGATCTTTGAATGGCGTAAAGAATTGGATCAGTTCTACGGAGACGACAAACAACTCGAAGAATTCACAAAACAGTGTCAGAAGAAGCGAATGGAAAGAGAGATCCAATCAATGGAAATGAAAAGCAGACAATGATTTGATCCAAAGTTTACTTCATTTGTAAATAAATTTGTTGTAGTTTTTGATTTATATTAAATATTTAATTGTTTTTTAGATTATATTTAAAACAAAATTAAAAATAACTTTAAATCAAATGTCAATAAAATTGTTAAAAAACTTTTAAATGAAATATATTTTGATTTGAATTTAAATTCATATTAAAAGTAAAAAACGATATTTTATTGTTTTTTTGGTCACAAAGTAATGAAAATTTAAACTAATTAACAATTTTTATATCAATAGTAAAAATATATTTAAAATTCATTTCAAATAATTATAAAAAATTAATTTAAAGTCGGATTCAATTCATTGAAAACTTTGCAAAAAAACGTAATTTATTTAATGTTTAAAAACCGGCGATTTTTTGGTTATTATTATTATTATTGTTTTTAATCATTAATTTAATTAATTTTAAACTGAATTCAAATTAATTTCAAAACTTCAAAACTCTATAAAAACTATTTCTTCACTAATTGTAATCATTTGTTTCAATGGATTTATTTTTATTATAAAAATAATCAAATTTTATATAAATTATTATTTGTTTGTGAATTGAATGAAAATAACCGCAAAAAATGTTAAGTTTATGTCGATTACCATTGAGTCGATTCAACCGGAAGTGTTTGTCTGCGAACCAGTTGTTCCGAAGATCACATTCAGACCATAATATACCGGAGAAGTCCTATAAGTTCAGACCCGGACATCTGGATGAGGTGTTACCACCGTTTGGGTCGTGGAAGGAGTCTTACAGACGATATCAGAGCAAATACCACAAACAGTTGGCTCTGAGTCTTGTCTACTTCGGCGGTACTGTTCTCTATGTCTACAAGAGTGGTGTCATAGAACTTGTTCTTCCGCCACCGATGACTAACGAAGACCAAAAACCGAAGTCTAAATGGACTGAAAGACTGTTTGGACTCAAGACTCGTTTAAGAGATGATTTGATGACTTCTTCAGATTTGAAAGATATTCCAGAATTGCCGCAATCTATTCCATACCTGATAATAGGTGGCGGAACCGCTTCTTTCGCTGCCTTTCGTTCAATTCGAGCCAATGATCCAAAAGCAAAGGTTTTGGTCATAAGTGAAGAGAATTATTTGCCTTATATGAGACCTCCGCTGTCGAAGGAATTGTGGTTCAGTGGAACAGATCTAACAAAGAAGTTATCTTTTAAGCAATGGAATGGAAGAGAGAGAACTGTTTTCTTAGAACACGAAGAGTTTTATATACCTCTCAAGCGGTTGTTAGAGTCAGAAACGGGTGGCGTTTCGGTCCTCAAGGGTAGGAAAGTCCTTAAATTGGACGCCAGTGAAAGGAAAGCCTATTTAGACAACGGCCAGATTGTGTCCTACGATAAGTGTCTGATCGCAACGGGAGGTAAACCCAAAAACATACCACCGTTTGTGAACGCAGTGCCAGATGTCCGCAAAAGGATTATTCTTTACAGAGATATCAAAGATTTCAATCATTTGGAAGAGATCTCAAGAAAAGCCAAATCCATAACAATAGTCGGCGGAGGCTTTTTGGGCAGTGAATTGGCCTGTTCTCTGTCTGGGCGCTCGAAGATCATCAAATCACATCTTGTGGTCAACCAATTGTTCCCCGAAGAGGGAAATATGGGTAAAGTTTTACCCAAATATCTGTGTGAGTGGACGACAAACAGAGTTCGTTCTGAAGGTAAGAATTGATTTAAGATTTCATGAATTGTTAATTGAATTCAATTTATATTGTCTTCTATTAGGAGTGAATGTAATCGCCAATACTGTGGTCAATGGCGTCGACTTCGAAGGCAATCAATTGACTCTAACTTTGAATAATTCAGAAAAATTGAAAACAGATTATATTGTTTTGGCCGTCGGTTTGGAACCGAACACAGAATTGGCTGAGACTTCGAGTCTCGAAGTCGACGAAACTTATGGTGGGTTTAGAGTTAATGCAGAACTGGAGGCCCGAACCAACCTTTGGGTGGCCGGTGACGCCTCCTGTTTCTATGACACCAAACTCGGCCGAAGACGTGTCGAACACCACGACCACGCCGTTGTCAGCGGACGACTGGCCGGAGAGAATATGACAGGCGCTCACAAACCATATTGGCATCAATCGATGTTTTGGTCAGATCTCGGCCCTCAAGTCGGATACGAAGCCATTGGAATTGTTGATTCATCCCTTCCCACCGTTGGTGTGTTCGCCAAAGCCACAGACAAAGACACTCCAAAGGCTGCCGTCGAACAGACCAATGAAGGCATTCGTTCCGAATCTGACCTCAAGTCAGAAAATGTGGTCAAATCAGAGCAGTCGAGTCAGCCATCAATACCTCGACCGCCACAACCCGGGGATGACTTTGGAAAAGGAATGATATTTTATTTGCGGAACAATATTGTGGTCGGAATTGTGTTGTGGAATGTCTTTAGTCGTATGCATATCGCCAGACGTGTTATCAATGAAGGAAAGGCTTACGAAGACCTCAATGAAGTGGCAAAACTGTTTGACTTGCATTCAGACGACTGACCCAACACTTGATGTGTTGTTACGATTGAATATTTAGATATTTATAACAATTATTGAAATTTGATTTATTTTAATATTCTTTTGATTAAAAACAATGTTTGCGATAATAATTGAATTATTCTTATGATTCAAAACACAATCGTTTGATAAAAGTTATGTAATTTAAATTGAATTACAATTTGTTTGATATTAGCGTTCAATCAGTTCTTCAAATAATTTTTAGAACCAAACAAAAGGCACAAAATTTGTCGATTAAATGCATTTTTATAATAAATTATACAATTTTCCTATGAATTAGGCATTGATTTATGAGTTGTTCTTCGATATTGTTCATCAAAGTTGATCTTTGGCTAACAATTACAGTATTTTCCATACGAATCGTTTTCGTCGTTTTGTGCGCTATCATTAAGTTTGATGTTATCGTTGAGACATCTCTTATTGGGCAAAGAATTACTCGTTTCGACAACTTTTTGCATTCGGTTCATCACTAAATCCAATAGTGTTTCCATTGATTTCGACACGTTCTGACCCGAGGCCGCACTCGTCTCGAAGTATTTCAGACTTTATCATAAAATATATAAATATTTTAAAAACATTTCATCAAAACATACCCGTATTTGTCGGCCTCCTGTCGGGCACGCTCTTCAGAGACGACTCTCTTTTCATAGACATCTGCTTTGTTGCCACAGAGGACAACATCCGGGTTATCACAATATGCATGGGTGCGTAACTGATCCAACCAGTTGCGAATGTTGATGAATGATTGCTCACTTGTGATGTCGAAGATGACTATAAACCCCATCGCGTCTCGAAAGAAGGCAGTCGTCAATGATCTGAATCTGAATTGTTTTCAACAAATTCATAAGTTTTTAAACAAATTATAAACAACGCTAAAACTATGACTAAAACTACTGTCCACACACCGGTGTATAATGCCTGGGTTGACAGAAGTTCAGAGTCAATGTATTAAAATTGAAATCTGAATGAAATGTTGACCAAAAATACATTTAGAATCACTTTTTGAATATATTTTGACTTTAAGTCAAATTCCGAAAACGAATGAAACAAAACCCAAAGAATATCATTGAAAGTCTCATTCAGTTCTCTATTATCTTGTCTTTTAAAATGTTTTGAATAAAAATAAAATTCTTGATAAGAATTATTAAGAATTAAATTCTATATAATATATACCTTTCCTGTCCTGCAGTGTCCCAAAGCTGGAGATGCACTCTTTGGCTCCGACCGGTCAGACCATCACTTTGTTGGGGTCGATAGACCTTAAGGTTAAGAAACAATTAAAATGAGATTAAATTGAATTGATTTATATTAAAATTGTTTTAATGACTAAAAAACTAATATTTATTACTCGGTTTAATCTTTATGGAAAGGGATGTTATGTTAACAATAGGAATAACAGCGGATATAAAATGAAAAATTAGATGGTTTTTAATAATTATGAATTACTTACGACTCTCTTCTCTCTGAAGTCTATACCAACGGTTGAAATGAATTTTGAGTTAAAGTTTCCATCGGTGTATTGGTAGAGAAAACTGGTTTTACCGACGCCTGAATCGCCTGTTTGTCGCATATTATAGTTGTAATCAAAATGACATTAAAGTCTAAATTCATACCTAATGTTAAGAATTTGATGAGATAGTCATAGTCTGGAGAACTGGAAGAGTTATTATTGTCATTCATTTCTATACTATTGAAAAATAATTTAAAAACAAATTATTTAATTAAAATTTAAATCATTTTATAAACTTTGAGAGAATATTGAGAGTTCATAAGTACTCAATGAAGTGCTAAAACCTATTCAATAATTAAAAAATCATAAAATAATGAATTGTTTGTTGAAATTACAATGAATTGTATGAATATCCTTAAATAAGTCATTCCTTCCGTTCCGGTCGAGAGTGGGAAGTAATGCTCAAATACTATAGAATTTTGTTCATTAATAAAGATTTAAAGTTTTTGTTATGTATTAACGATATGTTGCAGTGATTTAATAGAGAGTAATAACACACAAAAAGACATTTCAATGCAATTCTGTCACAAATATTTGTCTTATTTTTAATACAGAATTAAATGTATTTACTCTTAAAGGACTTCAATGTCTATTTCATTCTTCTTCAATGAACACAAATTGTCTAAACTATTCAACTTTTGTCAATAATTTATGTCATTAGTGGAATAGCAGTCAATATGTGAGCAATAATTCATATCTGCCTGTGCTCTGAAGGCGTATGGAATGTACAGAATATATAACATGCTATTGATATACAGCTATTGTATTCTCTCATAGAGTAATGCAATGTTAGCCAAACATATGGAACATCTCAGCAAACGTTGAACTCCAGTGACGTCTAATCAAACAGACATTCATTTGATTCTTACCTCAACCTCAGAGACAGACAACTCTATGGCACAGGAATTGTATAATAAATGAGTTGTTATGTAATTGTATTAATATTCAATCAAATACTTGTTGCTCACGAATATAGCACCGAATCAATGGTCTATTGAGTGATTGCCATCACATAAACTGTTTCACTATTACCACAAAATATACGATGAATTACGTCATTATAACAGCAATACTTACTGTGAATAACATAGAATAATCCGGAATATAATTGCGTAAAATTTTTCTTGTCTCAAACATGACTTTGTGGTTGAATTTTATGTTCATTTAATGATATAAACCAAAAGTTTTACTGATATGAGAGTCAGAAATTTGTTGTAATTATTTAAGAATATATTAAACAAATTCAAACAATTCATAATAGAGTTGAAGAATACATGTATTGCAGAGCTCTGTACAGTATAGTAGACTAAATCCTAACTACAAATACCTGTCCAACGCCTACATCTAATTCGATCGATGATTCCAACAGTTATTCAATGCTATCAAACATTTGTTTGTATTAAATATTTAACAAAAACTGTTGGACAAATCGATTGATAAAACGCTATAAATGACAGAAAAGACTATTTAATGAATTTTGTTATGAAATACGAGACTATAATTGCATTCAATGTTTGAATATTAATGTTATAACAAATTATAAGCAAATCATTTCAATGCCATTAATGGCATTCAATTCTGGGCTAAGATTTAAAATATAATTAAATTTAATTATTATATAAAAATTTAATATTATTTATTAATTTGATTATTAAAATAAAATAAAATTTTGAATAAATGAAAAAAGTGTTTAAATTCAATGAAATCACAATCAGATGATGTGATGCAAAAACTTCTTGACTTTAAAACTTTCATTTATAAGAATTTGCTTCAAATGAATCAATAAATTCTTATACTCTCATAGACTCACTCATTGACTGACTCTCATTACAGTCAATGGAATTATGAATTATTCAATAACTCAATCAAAAGTTAATCAAAATTTCATTTATTTCCTTAAAAACAGATTAAAGACAAACTATTAAGTATTGAAAGCCTTGGCGACTACTCATGCAATGGTAGTCTAGCACTCAATAGTGATTAGGTGACACCTTTGGGTGACCCCATTGGGTATACCATTCGAGGGGACAGTTGTTTGTAATGTTATTTTTGAAGTAACGTTATATATGTGTGCGAAGAGTGAGTGCATTGAAAACAACTATTACTTCATCTGATGATCACTTGTGTTGACCATCGATTAGGACATCAATTGGTCGCCAATTGATTGATATTCAACTCTTATTACAATCAAAGTCAAGTCAAATGTATTAGTGATTAATATTTTACTTAAAAACACTTTTATTATAATATTTTTGGTAAACATTTTAAAACAAATTCAACTAAACATTGATTTTAATGATTGAACGAATGGTTCAATAATTGGACAAACTTTAAGACATCGATGTCTTGAATGTGGTCTCTATTTTGAGGTCAGTTTATGTCATTTAAATCATGTCTTCGTTTGTGACAAATGAATGGTTTAATCATTAAATCAATTCATGTCTCAATTCATTAAATAATGTCAAAGTCATTCTTAAGACCAAATTTGGTCTCAAAATGTCTTATATTTCAGACATTTGTGAAGTCATTCAACAACTTATGGATTGTTTGTTTGATCCCAACTTAAAGACTAACCATTGATTGGATTCAATATTGGAAACAATCTTTGTTTGAATCAATCGGTGAATGATTTAATGGTTTGTCGAAACAAATACTGAAAATAGATTTCGATATATTTGGACAAAGTTTGGATCAATTGTAACGAAAGCGCACTATTGGTGGCAGACGTAATGCCGGCCTTCTTTTTAGACACTCCAGACATCCTTCCACTTCCGAGTCTTCAGGCGTACACAACCATAAGCGCCGTCCTATTGTCGTGTTCCCTATATTATGCATTTCAAGTGACTTCAGAACCCGATTGGAGACTAAACGCCACTCTCAGCGTCGGTCTGAGTTTGGCCAATGATATCGATAATGACACCAACTATTCACACATAATGGGCACCAATGGGTCGGCCAGTCATGCGAACGGAACGGCATTTCATTTGGGACTTCTTCTCGACAACCGTCTGATCGTCCGTCTCATTGACGTCCTGTACCTCATGTTCAACGAACCCCTTTGTATTTGGACAGTCATAAACTCTGCCTATTGTTGTCTCATATTAGTCGGGAAAGTCATCCAAAAGCTAGTTTTCGGTGAACTTCGGGTATCAGAACTACAGCACATGAAAGACCGGTTTTGGAACTTTGTTTTCTATAAATTTATATTCATTTTCGGTGTAATGAATGTCCAATACATGGATGAAGTTGTTCTTTGGTGCAGTTGGTTCTCAGTTCTCGGATTTCTTTCACTGTTGGCCCAACTCTGTAGAGACCGCTTCGAATACCTGTCCTTTTCGCCAATGACTCCCAAATGGACACACTTTCGGCTAATAGTTCTTCTGATGGCAATTCTAACCACTTCTTTGTCCCTATTCGTGGTATGTGTTTTGGTTGGACTACACGCCGGGATCAATACGTTCGCATTCATGACCGCCGAGTGCTCTCTGGTTGCGGTTCGGACTCTCTTTGTTATCGTTCGCTATTCTATCCATTTATGGGATTTGAATTATGAAGGCGTTTGGGAGAACAGGGCATCCATGGCCTACTATACGGAACTTGGGTTCGAATTGGCGAGTCTTGTGATCGACTTCTGCCATCACTTGCATATGTTGTTTTGGGGGAATATCATCCTTTCGATGGCCTCTCTGGTCATTCTCATGCAACTCCGGTACCTCTTCTATGAAATCAATCGACGTATTCGTAAACACAAAAACTATTTACAAGTGAGTCATTTCAGAGTCATTTCCCCCTTTTTTACCAATTTTTGACCATTAATTTGATGACCAAAAGGTGGTTCGACTCATGGAATCCAACTTTCCTATGGCTACTAATGAAGAGTTGGAGAGAAATAGTGACGACTGTGCTATTTGTTGGGATCGTATGGACTCGGCTCGAAAGCTCCCGTGCGCTCATCTCTTCCATAACTCTTGTTTGAGGTCGTGGTTAGAACAGGACACGAGTTGTCCTACTTGTCGGACACCTCTCAAAAATCGTAACGACGACGAAGACGACAGTCCCGAACGGATCGCCAATAATGACACAAATGGACGGGAAAATAATCGAGGGGTCGGTAATGGCGGCCGAACTAACCATTTCTTTCATTTCGACGGTTCCCGATATGCCAGTTGGTTGCCGACCGTCTCGGTTGAGGTGACGCGTCCGCACCTCATCAACATAGGGGTCGGACATCTGACAACAGACCCCAACGAAGCTCTGGCCAGAAGTGTTGTGCAAAGCTCTCAACTCGAGAATATGGGCCGACAAGTGCTTGAGTTCTTTCCACACATTCCTATCAATTCAATCGTCGAAGACTTGCGAACCACTCGTTCTGTTGAGCTTACGGTCGAAAACATATTAGACGGAAGAGTCGTAATCCCTGTCCAGAATATTCAGAGCACATCCAGGTATTTGTCTCATTGAAACCACATATAATTGATTGCTATGATTGTCTCAGAGCCCAAACGGACACCACTTCTCAATCCTCGTCTTCCTCTTCATCTCTGGACACGAATTCAATAGTCTTTTCAATGAAGACAACTGAAGACAACGACGAAAAAGAGCCACAAATGCAAAGCTATACAAACGAATCGAGTGATGAAGAGATGAGTTCCAGTGATTCTTCAAAAGAAACCAAATCTTTCATTGGACACAGATTTTCGAAGTCATCCCAAGAAAGGGAACTAATGCTCGCAAAACGAAAGGAGGAATTAGTGAAAAATGCGAGAAAAAACTTTATAAGTCGACAGAGATTAAGACCTTCTCTCAACTCTTTGTCCAACACTTCCTCTCATTTCGATCAAAACCAATGAATTGTCAAAAGAATTGATTTTGTCGTCAAATGAAAGGCAAATGAGTTTTGGTAACAATTATGTGATCTTTAAGTATAGATATATTCTATTAAGTGTTACTCATTTTCATCATTTCATTCACAAATGAGAGTATAGTTTAAGAGATATTTGTGTCATTCCTGTCATTCAACCCCTCCTAACCTCCACTTCTTCTGTCCATTCATTAAACTTTTATTTAATATTATATTTAGTTTTCAATTAATTCATAAATTATGGCATTTTTTAACTAATTCATTAGTTGTTAATTGTATTGAATTTACAAATAATTCATTTTATTTACAAAAATTAAAATTTATTTAAAATCACATTTCAATTGAGTGTTCATTACATCTAATCATCGATTGTCTGATAAAAAAATGCAAATCAAATGCAAAAACAGTCAAAATCACTGAATAAGCTGTCGATGAAATACCTGTTTCTTATCCAAACTGATCTGACATTCATTGGCCTTGAAATGTGTTTACAGACAACTGTTCCCTAAAAGCCTTCAACACTAGCCCTCAAGCCTTTGGAAAGTCTGTTTGAATTACTTAACAGTTATTTTACTTCATTTTATTGCAAATTGTCTTCAAAATCAGTGAACATGTCTTTTATCGAAGTCAGTGCTGACAGTCATTTCCCGATACAGAACCTGCCGTTCGGTGTCTTCTCCACCAAATCAAACGTCAGTTGAATTTGAAAACTTTTACATAAATAAAGTTTGAGATTTGGTTCATATTTAGCCCAAACCCCGACCCGGAGTCGCGATCGGCGAATATATACTGGATTTGAGTGAAATCTGTCATCTCTTCGACGGACCGCTCATGAGATCAAATGCTTCGAGAGTTTTCAATTCAACAGATTTGAATCAATTCTTGCAATTGGGACCAAAGGAATGGCATGAAACCAGATCTACACTCAAACATATCTTAGATAAAGAGTCGCCGGTTCTGAGGGATGACATCCAACTGAGAGGAAAGGCATTCGTATTGCAATCTTCGGCTCGAATGCATATTCCGGCACAAATTGGAGACTACACTGACTTCTACTCGTCTTTAGAACACGCGACTAATGTTGGCGTTATGTTTAGGGGCAAAGATAATGCACTTCTGCCCAATTGGAAGCACCTGCCCGTTGCATATCATGGAAGGGCTTCTTCTGTGGTCGTGTCCGGCACTGACATTCGTCGCCCAAATGGACAAACCAGAGCTGATGACACCCAACCGCCTCAATTCGGGCCCTCGAAAGCAATGGATTTTGAGTTGGAAATGGGGTTCTTTATAGGAGGTGCTGACAATCGATTGGGAGAACCGATTCCTATCAGTGAAACAGAGAATCGCATCTTTGGAATGGTTTTGATGAACGACTGGAGCGCCAGGTATTTAATGGTTGGACAGTTCTATAGTTTGTTAACAATTAAATGTATGAACAAAAGGGATGTCCAAAAGTGGGAATACATTCCTTTGGGTCCCTTTTTGGCTAAGAATTTAGGCACAACTATCAGCCCATGGATTGTGACAATGGAAGCGTTGGAACCGTTCAAAGTGGCCAATACAGCACAAGACCCCAAACCTATGCCATACCTCTATCATTCGGATCCATACAATTTCGACATATCCCTAAGCGTTTCCGTCAGACCCAATGGACAGACAGAGTCCACAACTGTCTGTCATTCCAATTATAAGCACTTGTATTGGACAGGAAGACAACAATTGGCCCACCATTCCATCACTGGTTGTAATGTAAGTAATATTTGCAAAGTTTTGTTCTTAAAACTAAAATATGAAATACAGATAAGAGCAGGTGATCTGTTGGGCACCGGGACTATCAGTGGATCAGATCCAAGCTCTTATGGCTCTCTTTTGGAGTTGTCGTGGAATAGGACTAAACCAATACCACTAATGGATGGCAAAACTCGTACTTTTCTTCAAGACGGCGACGAAGTCATTATGACTGGTTATTGTCAGGGAATGGGATATAGAGTTGGTTTTGGTACCTGTGCCGGAACATTACTCCCAGCCCTCAAACTTTGATTTGTTTGTTAACATAATTTTTATACATTTTTATCGAAATATTAAAAAACAAATGAAATAAATGGCAAAAAGGTTTCGATTAGACTCGGGTTGTTTGGAACTGTTGTGTCGGTCGTATTCACAGAATTCTTCGATAGGAGTCACAGATATATCTTTGCCGAAGAGACGATTGGGTTCTTTGCACGTGACTCCTTTGATGGCATATGATCTGATCCAAGTGGCGAAGTCACTTTTGCCCAAATCACAGGTGCAGTTGATATCTGGTTATTATTTACATTCAATTCAATGAATTTTAATAAAAAAAAACTTTTTGCAAATTTTCTTACAATTCAAAGTCAATCGTTTGAGTCGTTTAAGGCTTGACTGCAAATAAAATGTCAAGTCGTCGGGAACTGTCTTTATCTCATTGCCAAATAAGTCCAAACTTTCCAAATGAGACAACACTTGGATAGCGATCGGAAAACTTCTTAATTTGTTTTCTCTTAACTCCAACTGTTTGAGAGAATCCTCTAAATAACTGAAGGCGTCTTTACTTATATATGCGATTCCAATGTCATTGAGCGCCAGATTCTTGAGCTCATCCATTCCGAGGAAGAAGTCTTCGGGGATCTAATAATGAGTTTGTGGTTGTAATGAAATCATAAATTGAAATATCGTTAACCGAATACTTCTGTGAAGTTTTCGTGATATACGCGAAATATCTTCAATAACTTCAATAATTCATTGCTCTCTCGAATGGTCTCCAAATCGATGCCTGTGTTGTCGAGAATCAATTCGTGGACATTATATAGACCTGAGGGAAGGTTATATAGTTCTCTCAGATCTGAGTTTCGCACCTGTAGTCCGAATATAGTTTTATCAGATTTTCGCAGTAATTCGATGTCATTCAGCAGTTGTTTTGCTGTCGTTTGAGTGCATTCCACTCCCAGTCCACTAATAGAGTCGTCCATATATTCCCTGCACTGACACTTGCCCTTCAATATGACCGGACATTTACCGTCGGTTCCAATCAATTGTCCAACGATTAAGAGAAACATAAAAAATAAATATTGTTTTGAAAGGAAATGCTCTTTTTGTTTCATATTTGACATTCACATAACAATCCAATCTTGAGATAATCTCAAGTATTCTCACAAATGTTTATCACTTTTTATCATAAAAGCGATTCTCAGCAATGACTTCAATTGCCAACAATTGCTGTTATAAAAGATTTTTATTTTAAAATTAAATTTTATTGCTTTAATGACTACTAATATTAATAGCATTAAATTGTTTCTCATTTTAGAAGAATAATTGAAACAAATGTATAAATATTTTATCGATTTTCAGAAAAAAGTCAAAAATTGAAATTAATATAAAATATGAATTCATTTCTTAAATACTAATTGTTTTTTAAAACTTGAATTCAAACGTTGGGCTTATTAGAGAACCTCTCGAGAATCCCTGTGCTCAAGGAAAGACTAATTCATTAGAATATGTCATTCTCGAAGGACAGGACCAATAGATCAAGGTTATTTCAAAACTTTACAAATGCTGAAAATTCTTTGAAGACATCAAATTTTAATGAAAAAAAATGATAATTTATTTCATTTATTGTTTGAATTTCAAGTGAAATGAAATGCTTTTGCTTTTCGATTATTTGGTGGTTTTTATTATTAGATAAGATTTGAAACAATAAATCAAATCTCAATTCATTTAAATAGTATTTTTATTCTTAAATTTATTCAAATAATTATAGAATTAATGTTTAATTATTAACAAAACTTTTATTCAAACATTGAATTGAATCAAAAATAATAATAAACTCTAAAACATATAAAAAATTCTAATTTGAGTTAAACTAAAAATACATAAAAGTTTTGAACTGTTTATGAAGAACACGAAACCTTAAGTCTATTCGCCCAAATGGGAGGCCTTTTCGAGTAGTGTTTGTCTGCATTTGTGTCCAAACAATCGTTATATGGATTTTGCAATACATTAAGCAATTCATTGACTGGAGTGAAGTTGCCTTCAATTGCACTTTCAATCACTTCTTTCGCCAAATAGTTTCGAAGAATATATTTCGGATTGTTTTCATTCATTGATTTCATTCGTTTATTGCAATAGTCGTTCAATTCGTTCAAATCGGTTGCAAATTCTTTCACATCATATTCAATACGTTTAACGTATTTCTCAATCCATTTGTCCCAAAGCTCCAGGTCTTCAGAGGTTTTTTGTTCAGAACTCATTTCCTGTGATTTTTAAATGAGATACAGAATGTAATTATAGGTAAAACCAATTGAAAAAATTTAGAAAACAATTCATAACTAAAATATCAATGTTTTTGACTTACTTTCAAACGTTTATTTTTCTCGAGTTTTGCCAAAACTCTTTCCATAGCTTTCGGTCCTTTGCCTAACATTTGCAGAAGTTGTGGATTTGTTTGCATTAGAGTCAGAAATAACTGAAACTGTTGTGAATCAAACGTGGATTCGTTGCCATCGATCATCTCTTCCAATGAACTACACTGTGATAACAGTGATGTCTTCAATTGATCCACACTTTGCTTTTGATTTATAAAATCGAAAACATTTAACATATTTAGTGACCGAAAACTGTTAGTAAAGTCTGCGCCAGTTTTGTCCATTGTGTCCATAAATGATTTGATTAACTCTTTGTCGCTTACAATACAATCCTGTCCTTCAGTCACACTAACAGATAATCCAAACTTTTTCAACATTTTCTCATTGTATTCGTTATTGAAAACAATGTAATAATTATTTTCGAGAATATCTTTAGTTTCTTCTAAAGGTATAATCAGTTGAAGCGCTTCCGCGAACTTTAAGAGATTCCAACCACAAATTTCAGGCTGTTTTGCATACGAATATCTGCCGCCGTCGTCACTGGAGTTGCAGACGTGGTCCCAATCGAACCGATCCATGAACCCAAAGGGGCCGTAATCTAAGGTCAGGCCAATTATGCTCATGTTATCTGTATTGAGGACTCCGTGACAAAAACCAATCGTTTGCCAAAAGGCAACCATTTTTGCGGTTTTGATCACAACTTCTTTGTAAAACAATTTGTATTTTTCAAGATTTGAAATATTCTTTTGATTATGAATTTGAGGGAAAAAAGTTTCGATGACATAATCAATCAGTTCCACTAATATGTCTTTCCGACCAACACTCGGACCCCGACGTCCAGTCATTGCATCCATTGTCTTAAAGATCTCAAAAGAACCAAATCGTATGAAAGTCGGAGCGATTCTGGAGATAACGGAACAGCTCTCGAGTTTTGCGTCTCCCGTATAGAACATATCGCGAACCACTTTGTCATCTGATGTGATACAAGAGGCGGCTCTGGTAGTGTCGGCCCCCAAATGAAACATCGCTTCACTGCATAAGAACTCTCTAATACTAGAGCGCAAGACTTTCCTCCCGTCGGCCTCTCTTGAGAAGGGGGTAATTCCGGCCCCTTTTAATTGCAATTCCCATCTCTGACCAAAACTATTGATAACTTCACCCAAATATATGACAGCGCCGTCGCCTAACTGTCCCGCGAAGACCCCTATAAGTGTGGATTCAATTAATGAAAATAACATTTGGATTCAATTCATACCGAATTGATGTCCACAATAACAATGAGACGCTGTCTCAGAACCCGGAAGTGTTTGGTTTCCACTGAAGTATTCAACAAATTCTTGTCTTTCAAACTCTTCTTCATTGATATCAATGAGATTGAGCGCAGACTTCGACAATGAGACTAATCGTGGGTTCTTCAGAGGTGTTGGTCTGACTCGAGACCAACACGAGTTGTCAACAGTTCTCACATAATTGTCTTCAATCGGATCTATTGGTAGTCTTTGGAGGGCTTTATTGTCAAAATGCAAAGACTCCAAAGTCTTAGACATTAGTCTCAAGTGATGTGATTTGGGATCAGTTCTGAATAATTTAATTATCAATTGATGTCTTAATAACAAAATCATTCAATGAATTAAAATTAGTTTCAATTAAAGTTGTCTTCAATTAAATTGTTTACCATTTCATTGAAATGTAAACAAAACAAAACAATCGTAACATTTATTCATCAATTGATGACCCCTTCAGTCAATGGTTGTCTTTGTGTCAACCATTCATTCAATGGTTTGCTTTCAATATATCATAACATCATTTGTGAGCAAAACTCAATGAAAGTGAAGTCAAAACGTAATAATATGTGAAAACATCTGATGTTTGTTATGATTGTGTTGTCAGTCGTTTTGACTTCATTTGAGTCAAAACATTAATTTATAAATAGTTTGACTTTTTTGTTATTCAAACCAATTGTGTCAAACAATGGGTGTTATCAGAGATTTCAATACTTTGAACAACAATAACAATGTCTTCGACAGTGATCTCATTGAAGACATCATCGATAAGTATGTCTTCATTAATGAATTGATTTATTGATTGTGTCAAAAATCAATTCAAATACCCCTTAATTGACCCCTTACTCCAATTACCACTTATTTTACCAATCAATCAAAATATTTTCGACTCTTTGTTAAATACCCCTTAATTTAGTTATACCACTATCTCTTATACCCCTTCGAGGGGCACATTATTGTAATGACCTTCAAATATATGTCATATAATCCTAAGTATTATCGAAATCGACGCCGAAGTCAATGTCCATTCGGAAGGATCTCATCGTTGGGTCCGAAACCGTGACAACCGTTTAAGACATAATCGGTTACGACCGGAACCGATGTTCAGGGGTTTGGGTCTGAGAGGAAAGAGCCATAAAAAGAGCAGAAGATATGCTGACGGTATGAATGAAAGTGATTTGAAAGTAAGTAATGTTTGCATTGATTTGAAGCAAACCTTTTGTCCCAACACTTCCCGAGTCTATCGGATGGCGAAGAACTCAATGATATATCTATTTATGACTTCATTCCTCAAACGGTTTCAGCTTTTGCTCAATTGCTTAATGAAAATATGAAGACTTGGAATGACTTAATCAACTGCACTGAAGAAGAGCAAAACGAGATCCTCAATGAGATCCAAATGAATGGTCAGACAAGAGCTCAAAATGAAGAGTCAAAACTGATGGACAATGAGATCACAACTGATCTGTCATTCAGTGGTGACCAATGTTTCAAAAGGATTGACTCCGACCTCAAGAATATGCTTAAGAAGAAACGCATTCCTCTTGTGAGACAACTTAAATAAATTGTTTCTGAATATAATTGTATTATTTGTGAAAATAAGGGGTTTTTGGCTTCGATTGAAGAAGAAATTATTGATTTCTTCAGCGCAAAGCCATTTGCCATTTACAAGTCATGCCTTTCCTCTGGCTATCAACGCCTACTACTCCACGCCTGCTGTCAATACCTTGACCTCAAGTGTCTCAGTATGTCTTCTTGTCTTCAATTGATCCCATGTTATAATTGTGATTCAAATGACAGGTTTTGACAACAATGGTTTGCGTTGGTCTCGGGTTAAGAACAAGAACAAACACTTCGAACTTCCGTCTGTTCTTTTGGCCCAGTATTTAGAGACTCGATATGCAGACTCTTAACACTTCCAACACTTCCAACCATTCATTAAATGAATATTTATTCGACATTTTATAACATAATATAATTTTAGTGACAATTGTGTAAAAACTGCCAATCATTTCAATGACTTTGTTTTTTGATATCATTTTGTGTTTAAAATTCTTTTATTTATCTTTGAATTGATTTTAAATTATATAAACATTTAATAATAATCTCATAATTGGTTTCAAAGGGTTTTGTGAACTTATATTAAATAATTTAATGTTTTTTGATTCGTTTGTAACAAAAGACTAGATTTAAAATAAAGTCTAAAAAATGATAAATCATTTCATTGACCGATATTTGAATAGAAAATTAATGGAAAAATATATTGAGTTTTGGAATCAATGGATCAAACGGTGATTGTCTGTCCGTGCGATACAGTTATGAACTCATTTTCATTCAATTTGCGGTCATTTATAG
Organism: Quadroppia sp. Gr-Ori-00064; assembly: GCA_034700825.1. Classification (NCBI taxonomy): domain Eukaryota; kingdom Metazoa; phylum Arthropoda; class Arachnida; order Sarcoptiformes; family Quadroppiidae; genus Quadroppia; species Quadroppia sp. Gr-Ori-00064. The sequence continues at coordinate 8,468 of JAQIXR010000327.1, read as the reverse complement.
CTTTTTTCAATTTTGTTTTCGGCTCCAAATAGTACTGAAAAACGAAACAACTTTTGGTTATATATTTCACAATTGATTGCACTTAAGGCCAGACCTCGTTAGCCAAAGCGAATGTTCCCCAATGTATACCAACACTGAATTTGCTTTTAATGTCTTCATGTATCTGAACGGCTTCTTCGGGGTCGACATGTTGAGGGGCCATAAACCAACGGGGCACATAAGCACCGATAGGTATGGCCGCTAAGTCGAATGGACCAAACTTTTGTCCAATTTGTTTAAAGACCGAACAATAACCCGAATCACCCGTAAAGAAAAATTTATGCTTTGGGCCAATGACTGTCCAACTGCCCCAAAGAGTCTTTCTCTCATCGGTTAGTCCTCTTCTGGACCAGTGTTGGGCTGGGGTTAGAATAACACTGATGTCAGGCTTAGAAGGAATACTTGAGGTTTGCCACCAGTCCAGCTCAACCACGTTCTCACACCCGACGTCACGCATCCATTGGCGAAGACCTAACGGTACGAACCAATAGAGTTTGGAACCGAAGCGAGTGTTGAGGGTCTCAACACTTGTCAGATCCAAGTGATCGAAATGGTTGTGACTTATGACCACCGCATCGATTGGCGGCAACTCTTCTATACTGACCGACGCTGTTCTATAACGGGGCGGACCTAAGAGTTGACTAAAAGATGCTCTCGAACTGAAGATGGGATCAGTTAGTATTGTCAGGCCATCTAAATAGACAACAGTAGTCGAGTGTCCGATCCATGTCATCGACACCCGATCTTTACTGAAGTCAAAGTTAGACTTATGTATTGGAAGTGTTTTATTCAGAGTCTGTTCTTTGAATATAATTATAAAAAATTGAATCAGTTTTTAATATCACATAAACCCTAAAAAAGGGGAACAAAACTATTAATAGATCGGATGTCAAAAACATATGACAATTGCTATTAAAAAATATTAATTTTAAAATTTGGTTCAAAAATAAAATATATTTTAATTTCAGGAAATGTTCTAAAAATAGTCAAAGTTTTTTGTATACAAATTGACATTTCACTAATAACTTATGTTTAATGATTTCCTTCAATTCATTATCGCTTAAATGAAAGCGATTTCAATAGAATTGAATTCAATTGAATTGATTTGAATTAATTAAATAAAAAAATTATGTTTAAACTAAATGATAAATATTTCGCACCTGACTATTAGGGACATTACTGTGATTTGTCTCAAATGCAAACTTGAATAAACCCCACATCGATGGCATTCTCCAAGTTGGCCAGGGATTATCGAACCGACCGTTCTTTTGAATTGGTTTCGGTAATTCATTATCAGAATTCATATCGACATTCAATAGCAAACACTCAGAACTGTTTGACCTTGAATTGTGAACACAATATTACGACAAATTGAATCAAATGTTGATTTTAATGAAAATAATTCACATTTAGTCAAACATTTATTTAAATAAATTTTGAGGAAATTATATAAACATTAACTAAAAACAAAAAACCGAAAAATTCTTATAATTATCGATAAATGCTTTTATTTTAGTTGCCTTTACTTTAGTGCAAATGCACTCAACCATAGAATTATTGCATCACTGATTGTGTCATCAAAATAGATATCAACAGAATATTCAATCAATACTTGAAGTTATTATGACTTTATTACATATTATATACAAAATCATTTCATTGTTAACAACACTATCGAAAACATTTCAATTGTTTGCCATTTTATGAAATTCTTTAATAAATTCTTTAATTTTCACAGAATAACAGTTTTCTTCAATGCTCTCTATTTTCAAAGCACAGGAGCTTTGAGTTGAGATTACATGCATTTGATCTTAAGCTCCACAACCTCTCAACTCCAGTACCACAATATCTTTGGTTCTATAGTTCATAACATCATTTCTCTAATCCTTGGTCTTTTAAATTCATGAAATACTGAACTAAAGTTAATATAAACTCACGCTTTGGTTGTGTTCTTGAGTTGTAATTACAAAAAGCAAATTAAAAATATTTTGATTCGATTCGACATTTATTTAAATGTTTTGCAATTTTCATAAAATTTTTTTTATAAATTTTGATAAAAATTGATTAAAACTTAAATAACGAAATCAATGATCAATGAATGAAAGCGAAGAACAAATCAATTTATTTGTATTAACTCTGAAACGATTTAAACATTAAATTAATGTTTAGTTCAAACAAAACAATTGAATAAACTTTTATCAAAAGTAAAGAATATTTTTTATATATAAAAAAGTCTCAAATATTTTATTCTTCAAAAAATGTTATAATCTTTTCAATTGTCAATAAATCTATAAATTTTCAACAAATTGTTTGTCTATTAAATGATTTCAAAGTAAGTAATGGTTTAAACAAATAATAAAATCTTCATAAAAACAATTGAGAATAACATTGCTTTCAATGACAAAACTTTTCATAAGAAATAAATTCAATAAAACATAAAATAATTATAAAATTGGAAAAACATTTTGAAATCAAATCAAATGAACTTAAGATTGAATTTTTGTTAGGCTTTCGATAATTGTATTTAAATTTTGAACACATTTTCTGTGAAAACAATTGAAACGAAAAACCAATAAAAGGGTTAATCCTATGAAGAGTCTTTGTGTCGAATGATCTGAAAGACCATCTCTTGGAGTGTCTGTGGTTTGCAGTGTTCTTCGAGCCAATTGAATGTACTTCCACTCAATTGATTGAAATTATTCAATTGAACCGATTTGTCGAACGACTGGAACAGGTTGTCGAAGATGGCCTCAAACACACCAAACTTCACCTCATCTGGGATTTGGTTGTTCTGAAGACCCGGTTGTGACAGTTGGTGCTGTTTAACCATCTTCTCGTAATTGCATTTCATTATCCGAAGTCCGACCACTTCTTTGCGCAATGACTGCAACTCTTCCTCCTGTTTGGCCATCTGTTGTGATATGTATTGGATGTAATCGATTGAGTGCTTAAGAATCGTAGCTTTGGATAACTTATAGCTAGTGGTGGAGTCCTGTTGAGCACAGGTTGGCACCAATTGCTGCAGATCTTCGTAACCCTTTTTGATGGCATCCCTTCTCTTCTGTTCCGCCTGAGTGTGGGCTTCACGTCTTCGCTCTTTATAACTGATACTCGACTTCTGATCGCTGTCCTCGTCATCGGTGGTCAGCGAACAGTCCGTGTTCTGACCCGAAGATATCATCTCAATAGAGCCCGTCGAAGACGTTGAGGAATAGGTGCCAAACATTGGATTCATTTTATAAAACAAATAATTGTTTTATTTTTTGATATATTTATTACAAAAACTTTTTTATTCATTTAATTATAAAAATATTTAATTAAAACAAACAATAAATATATTTTGCAATAATTTGTTTCAATTACACAAACATTACTTCAATGACACTCATGTCGACCACAGATGGCATCACTTCTTCGTTTGGTTCCTTATCACCACTTTTGCCGAAGTTTGGATCAAATGTTTGGACAATAAAATTGAAGATTAATTACAAATCAATTAAATTGAGTTCACTTTAATAGACATAAAAACATATAAAATGACAAAAATTGGATCAAATAATGACTTAAGAACTTATGATAACTTAAAAGCATTTCAAATATTAATGTTTTTTATGAAAAGTTATTATTATTTAAATATTTATATAATTTCTGAACAATTTGTTATAAATTATTGTCTTTCGATCACGTCTTGCAAGTGCTGTCCATTCGGTCACTCTCTGTGAACCAACACAAAGAGTCCAAGACATCCAAGAACTGCATATTTGAACTTTGGATAATCATTCATAAGAATGGTAACGATTCCGACGTATGGAACGAATCTGTGGTAATAATCACATAAGACATCAATCATATCAACTGATAGGCATTGGATGCCAACCCTCGAGCTCTGCCGACGATGTCCTTCTTCTGGAGCCAGAGCTGTCCCGGAGCGTAGAGACCCCTGTCGTCAACGGAGTTGTTGTCCCCTTTGGTCAATATCTTCACATTTCCGTCTTCTCTGAAATCAATTCATTATTAAACACATTATTAGTCTTAAAGTCATTTACTTCTCATGAAGTTTAAGAACTCTGTGGACAATAGGTATGTCTCGTCCGTCCACTTTGAAGACAACGATATCACCCACTCTTATGGGATCCTCTCTATAGTTGGTAAGGAAGAGGAGGTCTCCCCTATGGAAGGCCGGTTCCATACTTCCACTGTAAAGACATTGACATTAAGGGGTCTATCGCTGGCATCGACACTAAGGGGTTGTATACCTGAGGACAACCACTATTGGAGATTCACTGCCCGTCAGAACCATTAGACCCTTCCATATCATGAGAGCCGAAGACACAATCATTCCGAAGTTGAGCATTTGGTACAACAACTGTCCGTACAATCAATACATCAGACATGAAGACAATTGTCTTGTCTGTCACTGACCTGTCTTTTGCTCATTTTGGCCAAATCGCCAAAACCTATCATTTCGGACAACATTTGCCACAAACTCAAGAAGTGATCAACGATTCAAAGAAACCAAAACAACTGTCTAATTGATAACTAATGGTAACTAAAACTGTGGTTAAAATGATATTATCATTGAAATAATGACCGGTTTTTCACACAAAGTATTCAAACAAAGTGTGACTCGACTTCAGTTCAGTCATTCATTCACTTCAATACAACTCAACGTTCAGTAAAAGCGCTTCATTTGAATGCATTCACAAATATTCTTATCGTTAATGAGAAATCATTTTATTTTTAAACATTTAATCTTTAAAACAATTATTTTATTTTATTCCAAGAGAAATAAAATTCAATTCAATGGATGTGAGAAAACATTTATGATATTCTGATGGCATTCAATGGTTTGACTTATTCTCAAATAATATGGTATTCAATGGAAAGTCATTATAAGTAACTTAACTATATGTCTGACTGTGTGTCCAATTCTCATACAATTACACATTCATTAATCATTACATTGTATTGTCTGCAAAATATGTGGACAAAAATGTTTGGTATTATTTTGATATCATTGAACACATGTATGAAATGAGTCCACAATCGCATCGATTGTGAAAACACAATAAATATTAAAACAGAGACAATAGTCACGAAAATTTGTTTTCATATCAAAAATAAGATTAATATTGATTTTATTCGTTATTTAAACGGTTGTTATTTTGAGTTATTTTCAATATTAGTGTAAATACAGACAATTTGAGACATGTTTATTGAGTAATAAATTTTCCAAAAGAATATATCGAAAGAAAATATAAAAAATATTACAAAAATAGTTCAAATAATAACAGAATTTCTTTCATTTAATTGCAATACAATTATTGTATGAATCGTTGATCTGAACAAACATCAAATGAAGCAATAGTTTGAATGTTATAAAAATATTGTCAAATTATACCCAGATTTTGAGTCATAATTTCCAACAAAATAGTGGTTTGAAGTGAAAAAAGTTTTGCTTTTTGTTCATATGTTTCAGTATTTCAAATGAATTGTTTGTTTCCAAAAACTCTTTTGAATTATTGGATAAAACTTTTTATTTAATGTTTTTATTATTTTAAATGCACTAAAAATAAGAGCTTTTTTCTATTGGTATAATTTATTGGAGTTTTGTTGATTCAAAAAATATTAAGTCATGTCATGTCATGTGCTATAAATTGAAATCAATTCCAACAAAGAATATAAAATATTATGTATTTTGAGGATCTGTTCGACTCTCTTCACAGTATGTGCTGAGTTCGAGGCAGAGGGAGGACAGGGCTATAATATAGAGTGTATTTGATGAATGTTTTGAACATATTTTGATATTTCATTCAAACGTTTATTACTATAAAAGTGTGTATTGAAAAGAGATGTACTTTTTTGAATGGATTACATGAAGTGAACGACAGAATGGCATCAAATGCTTGTCAGAAGCGATGCTTAGGAAGAGCTCAAAAGTATTAGCATTAGTGGTGTTGTGGCGGTTGAGTCGCAGGACATCTAATGCGAAAGACTTGTTAAACAATTTATATTTCATTATATTTGGATTTAATGGAAATGTTTGGCCAAAAGTCCAACAAATTGACAGAAACGACAAACTGTTGAAAGCAATTCATTAGTTGTTATCACAATTATCACAAAAAGTTGGAATCGTATGAAAATCGAGTGCTATTCGACTAACAGTGTGTTTCTCTCACTAAACAAAACTGGTATTAAGTCTGAGCTTAACCTAAAAGTAGTGAATAAGTAATTCATTAGTGAAGAGGAATTGGAGTTTCAATTCTTGGGTTTAGAGCACATAAGGGGCCGATCGATCTGAGAACTGGTAGGCGTTATCTGCGCTCTCATAGTCTGTTCCGACTTTTGTCTCATTCCGAATGATTGGCACAAACAGATATAAGTTGGAAATGGATGTAAGTGCCAGTACTGGTGCCGCTCATCTAAATCATCGAAATGTCTTCAAATCACACGAAACTCCTATCAACTCATCGGAAAAGGGGTTCTTCATCAAGACATGGGTCATATTGTTTCTGCTAAGCGTTGCCATTGTCTGCATAGTCGGAGTCGCGATATTTGTGGGACTTTTCAATCCATTCAATGTCTGTGTCTGTGATAAGAATACATCTCTTGTGCCAAAATGTATGCATAACTCAAACCATTCTTTGACTCAATGTTCGTCTTCTCACTGTTTGACAGATCAAACAAAAGTATCCCAATTGAAGGCACCGACCGATCACTTGTACGTCCGGTTGCCTACAAGTGTGATCCCTAACCACTACGACGTTGAGCTACAGACCTATATCGGTCCCAAAGACTTTTACTTCGATGGAAATGTTTGTATAAAAAGTTCTTAAATTAGTTCCAATGATTGACATAACAGTCATTCCGTGTAATCAATCACTTGATTGTCATTTTAGGTGACGATAGACATAGAGTGCAGGGAAGACACGAATAACATAACTGTTCACATAAACGACATAACCATTGATAAGGAATCGGTGCAACTCTTGGATGAAAGACACGAAGTCTTGAACTATATTCAAGACTTCATTCACGAAACAAAACTTCAATTTTTTATAATCAAATTGAATACAAATCTAAAACATGGAAACCATTATATTTTGAGAATCAAATTCAGGGGTAATCTCAACGACGACTTATCCGGGTTCTACAGAAGCTCTTATAAGGACAGTGTCGGCAATAAAAGGTAAAACATTTTCATCAATTGGTATAATATTTCATAAATGACTTGAAATCAATTCATTATTAGATAATACATTGCCTCTGAGTTAGAACAGTTAAAGGATGAGATCCCATTCCTCCCATCCCTCCCATTCCTCCCATCCCTCCCATTCCTCCCGGCGCATAATTAAATAGAGCATCAATACAGTAGAAGTCATTTATATTGAAATGAGTTCAATCGATAAGTTATTTACAAAAAACAAATCCGATTTGAATTGTTTGACATCTTTTTGAGTATTGATTCAAATATTAATTTACTTTAATCTCAAACTAAAGATCTCTTGAAACCAGTTATGACTTCAAAACAACTATTAACGCAATTAAGTGAATACAAATCAGTCAATAAATTAATGAATTATTTTATTTAATGAAATATTTCATTTCATATATAAATTAGTTTAAGATTTAGACTTTTTATGGTTTCAAATGAATGTCAAAATATAGTGTATTTCGACTAAAATGTACTTTTTTTTATAGAAATTCTTGTTTACGATATCTATAATTAAATTATTATTTACAATATTTTCAACGAAATGAAGTATTGCTTTACTGACAGCCAAGGGATCAAAATGTCTTAATTGAAATGAATTCCTAATAGAGTTTAATATAATTTTATGAAATGAAGTGAATTTGAATGAAATTCCACTTAATGTAAAAGTTTAACAAAAAATCTTCTTTAATACAAATCAAAACACCATTTGTTAAGAACACAACTTTTGTTAGAATTATACAAATATAATATTAATTAAACATTTGTTCAATTTTGACGATCAGATGGTTAGCGGTCACTCAATTCCAACCGACTGACGCCCGCCGAGCCTTTCCATGCTTTGACGAGCCATCAATGAAAGCAACGTTTAATATAACTCTTATTCATTACAAGAATATGACATCCATTTCTAATATGCCGCGAATGTTGAGTCAACTCAGGTATGCCTTTAACTCCCATTCCCGAGAGATTGAAAGTGAAAGTAAAAAAATTCCTAAAAGTATTAAATTTTCTTTTTTGTCATTTTTGAAAATGTTTTTATCTCTCAATTTATGTTCAAATTTTCAATTCAAACAAATCTCATTTCAATGCCTTTTGCTCTCATTTTATAACTTTGAGCATATTGTAGAGCTCTCGGGTGTTTATCGACCAGAGGGCGTACGGCCAATGCCTCCTCGTTCCATGGGCCAATGTCCATACGGTATGTCTGTCTTCC
>JAQIXR010000326.1:0-32697 GCA_034700825.1 Quadroppia sp. Gr-Ori-00064 | reverse complement strand
AGTCCGGTCGATAAGCTCAGTTAAGTACCTACATATACACACAAATGACCCATCACATCAAGTAAGACCCGTCACACACATTACAAGTGACCCGTCACAAACAACTCAAAATCACACCCGTCACACTTTAAAACATTTCAACGTTTAACTCAATTCAAATAATAACGAATTCATTATTAAAAATAGTGTCAATTATTTGTCAATGCATATAATTTTGTGGCATTTATTTACTTAGTATTCTCTCGAATCCATTCTCTGGCCTTTGATTCGGTTGGATCGGCATATACTGTGGGTGTGACGGTCGTGTCCGCTGGACATCCTTTCTTACCCCAGGAAACAATGCCCACTAACTCATTGTCGACTACTAACGGTCCGCCAGAATCGCCCTATTAATAGGAAAGACATGTATTGGAGTATCACATAAATATATGGCGCTATAGACCCTGACCACTTACATAGCAGCTACTGGAGTTCTTGGCGACGGCGCAGATCATGTTCTTGGTAATGCTTCGTGAATTCGGGTCGGCTTTCATCCATGTTTGATCGCATTCCTCTGAGCCCAGAATATTTAATTCTGCGATCTGTAACTGATGTGGAATAGATGTTTCGTGACCGTTGGTATTACCCCAGCCCGTGAGTTTGCATGGCGTGCCCGACGCCGGCGTTTTTTCAGCTATCTTGATAAACCTAACCTGGTCACTCTCGACGGCAACCTTGGCCAACTTCAGCAAACAGTAGTCATTGTTTGGTGAGCTATAGTTGGGATGGATTATCGCATCCGAAACATTTATACTGTACTCAAGCGCCGTTAGGTCGAGGCCACCGAACTTTACAGTCAGTTTATCTGTGGATTTGCTATAAAAAAAATACAAGTCGTGTCTATTATATTGAGGTTACATTGTATATGAATAATATTTTTTGGCCCCTATTTGTGACATATTTTATAGAACACAATAACTGTTGTCACAAATGGTCGACAATTAGTATTCTGTTGTTGTATTGACAGCACTGTTAGCCAACTCTTTGCTTACCCATAACAGCAATGGGCAGCTGTTAGTACGTGACGCGCGTTGATCAGAGAGCCGCCACATATAGGACCTTCGTCTTCCAATTCTAGAGATATCTGCCAAGGTGCGTCACCGGGCTTTGCATCCGTTCCTCCAACAATATACACATGGTCCTCGTTGTCACCAACTGTCGCCGCATTAAGTTTAAAGCCGTTGACGCCTATAAGGCCTGTGACTAGTATTACGAGAATATTCATTACTTTTATAGCAGTAAAAAAATTATTTATTTTACACTTTATTACAAATGAAACAAAAAATTCTATTAAATTAGAAATTCTTGTATTGAAACGGATTTAATGAGCGCTCACTTTATATGGGAATTCTATTATCAGTTTTGTTCTAAGAATTTGAAGACCCCTTCGGAGGGAATTTGTCGCCAAATGGTAAAAGTGTTGTACATTATTGAAGGACACAAATCATGAGATTAATTCTCTTCGTTATCATCTCTAATAGAGATGCAACTTTTACACCCTTACACCCGAGTTCGTTAAAAAAAACCTTTCCCTTTAAGTGTTTTTGGAATGTTTTATTATGATTGAAAACGTCTTTCAAAAACCAATACAAAAATTGTAATAATATTTGAGACCTATTTTGAGCATAAACTCAATTATGTAAACATTTTATTAATGTATTCAAACAATTGAATGCTTAACAAAATTCGTAAATTTTTCAAATATTTATCTTTTTGAAGGCACATGAAATGACATGTCTTTTGGTTACATATTGTCATCAATAGTTGAAAATAAAAGGCAAATAATTTTAATTATTTGTCTATTAAAAAGCAATTGATTGTAATTTTTCTGTTGAATCGAGTGTTGAATCCAATGTAAAATCAATGAAATAGTGTTTACTAAAACTTATTGAAAAATAAACGACAATTCAATTAGTGGTCAAAATATATGATTCAAAATCCGAGTTTAAGGGAATGCTAGGGAACGGGAGGGAAGGGTTTACAAAAATGTTGAATGTTGTTAAAGGCATCTCTAATTCAGTCAAGAATTGTAAAGTTCTGTAAATTAATTGAACGTTTGTTTTGCTTCACATCGATTTGAACACAGGTATAGACGGGTAGTAGTAATACAAGTCGTCATGAATTGAAAGTAAAGATATCATTGATTTCAAGTCATGTGTTTGATTAGAAAGAAGTAAGTCATATATCAAAAAATAATGTTCACCCTGTATTTAAGGGGTATTTCTTAAATTATTTTACTTTTGTATTCTATAAGACATTTATATTTTATAAATTTCAATATATTTTTCGTTTTAATTACATTGTATTCAAAAATTTTATCTTAAAATAATTATGTAATTTATTGTAAAATTACATAAAATACTCATAAATGGACTCTATAATATAGAGTCAATATTACAAAATATTTTCGAAATAAATTATTCCAAAAATTAAAGATAATAAGAAAGAGAATATATTTTCATATATTTTATATTTATGTTACAGTTTGTGATTGTTTTTGTAATCAATATACTGTATAAACTGTTATCAATAGAACAATGTGTTCAATAGTTTACAGTCAATTGAATGCATTATTATTTTTATTTGCACTTAGTTTTGTTATGAATAGTTCTAGGTTATTTGATCTGTTTTAAGTCTGTTTTATATGATTCTCATTAATTTCAATTCAAACTAATGTGTAAACAATTGTAAAAAAATGAAATTGAATGACAAAATGTGCTTAAATTTATTTAAGAAATGCTTAAATTTATTGATAAAGTGCTTATATTCATTGAACGGCTATATGTGCTCAATAAAATTTTACAAAAACGATCCTGAATGCATGATCTGTAGGTCAGTTATGCATATTCGGCCAAATTTTGGCCAAAGCGTTAACAGCATTGATGTGTGTGCTATATAGTTGAGAGAGGAGGTGCTGTGATATATTCACAAATTCAGTTACGTTTAAAATGTAAACAATGAATAAATTTTTTGAATTTTAATCAATAATTTGAATTTTTCATTGACCAAGTACATTTATATTAAATAAAAACTTCATTATTTACCTTTACATTAATAAATTATTGATTGAAATAAATTAAATTGAATTAAAATGCATTTATGAAATGTTTTTATGAAATGAATTGAAAAAGTCATAAAATTAATGAAAATCTATAATAATTTTATTAATATGGTTTAAATCAATTAATAGTTAAACATAAATTAAACAATAATTATAAATAATTTACTTTTTAATCAATTAAAACAATAATTATTAGTTTTTAAACATTTGTAAACAAACACAAAATCGTTATATTGTATATGAATGCAAACAACGGTTTATCCATATTCTACGTCCTTTAATCTGCCCCCAAATAAATTCATCTCATGTCTGACTGACAGTAATATTCACTGATTAAAATTAACGTTGTTAACAAACACAAATTTTTCGATATACAATATTTATTGAAATTGTGAATTGCATTTTGATTGTGTAATATGAATAAATTGCTTTTGAAAAACAATTTTTTATATCAAAATTTTACAAATAATATTAAAAACTGTAATGTCTTTATTAAATACGAATTACTATATGCTGTGATATTATTATTTAATTGGTTGTAAGCTATGTCGTTGTATTTTTACCCAAATAATCTTGTTCAGTTTTAAATAAATAACTGCTTTTTTTAAATGCTTTATAATAAGGAGTAAATTGTTTTTTTTGAATGTATTTGATTTACAGTAATTTTATTCTTAAAATGAGTTTAATATATGATTTGCAGTTAATGTGATTTCTTATGGAAAATCTTTTCAAACGACAGTGAAAGTCAAAAATGAAAATCAGGCGACGAAAGTGAAAGTCGTTTCATGTCAGTGAAGCGACAGTGAAAATATAGATTTCGTTGTTTTCGATCCATTAATAACATTTCAATAATATATGGCATATTAAAAACAATAAAATTATTTTATATTACAGTTACTCACTGGGCGCGTAATTATCGTTCCCACTATTAGCTTCAGCATTCCTTGAGAATGACATAGAATCTATTATTTTTATCCTTGATTTCCTTGATGTTTCAAAAATTTCTTGATTTTCCCCTTGATTTCCCATTGATTTTAAAATTTTTACGAAATATTAACCTGGAGAAATCACTCGGTTCCTTGAGAATCAAGGAGAAACCGGGAGTAGTGGGAACGATACGCGTAATGTGGGCGCTAGGCTTCGGGAGAGCCGTGTATGCGTGATCCACGAATAGATGAGATATTAATTTTCTATAAGCTGTGATAATTGACATGATACTTGTGGTTAGACAAAAATAAAAGTGACTCTCTCGATAAGGCGAGAAAAAGTTTTTATGAAAATGTCAATACATTTGCATACAATTCAGTATCTATTGTTTAATTGATTTTTACAATATATTGAAAACTGTAATATATTGATTATAAATGCGATTCACTATAGGCTGTCATGTGTTTATGATAAATGTTGGAGTTCAAATGAGATTATATATTACAAATTTTTTCATTTTTATTATTGAATGAAATATTGATTAAAAATTAAATAAAATTGTTTTTAACATTAGATATGAATTGAAATGCATTTGAAGAAGAAATCCTTTTCACAGATAATGAGTCCATTGATAACAATGACTGTCATTACTAAAGCGTATAAATATATGTGATTATATGAGCCTCAATATTCAATATGATATGTATTATAAACGCATACAGAATGTGTACAAAAATAAACTCCAAAAATACATTTAAATGAAAATCATTTACTTTTTGTATCAAATAAACACAATATAAAGAACTGTAATATATTTACCAAATAGGGTTTTGAATATTATTGTGAATAATGTTTCATTTCTTTTGGAAACGTTAACTAAAAGTCGTTTAATTTTTGTTTTTCAATGTGTTTTATTCAGTATTATGAGTAATATGAAATATTTTTGACAAAATGACATTTATATTTATTGTTGTTTTCAGCACTCATTTGTGAGTCATTTTCATATTTTTCTTTATTAAACAAATTGTGTTAATATATTACGTCAATGTATTCTTGTTATCATTGTGAGCTTAAATATGAACATACAGTATTTTATGGCGTTTATTCTATTCGAATATTAATCAAATATTTATAGAGATGTAAATAAACTCTAATTATATTCACAATATAATAAAGTCTGAATAATATTAATTAATTTCGTGTAAAGATTTTATTTATAGTTATAAAAACTTTTTTACAAATATTTGAAATAGTTTTTTATTCAATATTGTTAAAAATTTTTTAAAACTGTAATTTATCTATAAATACGATTTACTATAGGCTGTGAAGTTATATCTGTTAAAAGTTGGTCTTTATTATAATGAATCATTATAAGAGAAAGTAGTATTTTTTATCGATTCCAAAGTTAAACAAATTGTGTGTTGATTTTAAATGTCTCTAAAATTTAATTAATAATAAAATAAATTAATTTTTAATTATATAAGAAATTTTAAATTTTATTACACTTTATCTAAAATTTTATTGATGGGACAGTCGGGTTGTCAGCCATTAGAATTGACAAACACATATAATGTGTGCAAATATGGATAAAACATTAATATTAAATATTAATATTATGTTACAATTAATATTATAGTTTGTCATAAACAGGAATTTTTAGCATTTATTTGATTTTTAAATAATATTTAAAACTGTAATTTTGTACTTAATATGAGTTTATTATTGTTTGCATTCAACAGGACATTATTTCTGGACATTATACAGAACTTCTCTTAATTAAGTTAATGTAATTCAGTGTTTAAAAGCAATGGGAAAAAACTTTTTAACTTCGCTTTCCGTAAGGACGAAGTATATAATTTTGCCTCAGCTCCCCCCTCTGGTTGTTAACAAAAGCAATTTTTCTCGTTGTTAAGCGGCCGAGCAGCACAACCAACTTTTAAGGTGTGATTGAAGTTTGGATTTGCTATGATTGGGTTTACTTGGGTCACAGATCTATGAATTATAAAGAAACGAAAGCGTAGTTAAGGTATAGATTTGGTTCAAATCTATTGAATGTCTCTCTTGTTATAAAATTATCTCTAACTGTAATGTATTTGAAATACTTTGATCAGTTGTACTGGGAGAGTTAATGATGACATTTTAAATAGGAATATCATTGACTTTAAAAAATTAATTATTATATTACTCTTCATAAATAAATTTTTGAACTGTAATTACATTACTAAGTTAATATCAATGGAAATCCATTAAACATGTCCTTATTTTTACTTGCAATTCCCTCAGCAGAAGTTCTGGTCCAGAACTTTAATGTGAAGTATAACGGCTTAATGTAAAAAGTATTTTTAAAATGCATTTCAGTTTGAAAAACAATTGTGAATACAATTAATGTTTACACAAATATTTTTTGTTATCAATAAATATTAATTAAATTGTGTAACATTTTGAAAATGATATAAAATCATCCTGGTCTAAATTATAAAATTATAAAATTTGTTAAAATATCAAAAAATGAATAAATATTTTATTTTAAAATAATATTCTAAACTATAATGTGAGTCATAATTGTGATTTGTTTTGTTGGCTTTGATTTATTTTGATTGACATTGGTAAAAGACCGGTTGCTTTATGCTATATGTTTATAGTTACTGTTGTTTATTGATTTTTATATATATATTTTTTGCTATAATTAAGATTCTTTACAAAGAATGTGTTTTCAGTGATGAAATACATAGTAATAATTATTTATTAGTTATTTTTACAATATTTTCCAAACTGTAATGTATTTAATAAATACGATTCACTATAGGCTGTAATGTGTTTAAGATAACTGTTGAGTTGTCTTTACCTCTTGTGCTTTTTTTTGAACCAAATATGCCAGGACAAATTAAAAATTCTGTTTCAATAAGGTATGTCCAATACAGATGATTGTCACAATGATTGTAATGTCTTCCAAATGTTAATAATTGTTTTTGATTTTAAATAACGAATATATTTCTTATGAAATTAAAACATTATTTTTTAATTCTCTTGTGATTACAGAAGGTTATGCTTTCGGTTAATGTAATTCAAGTTTAAAATCAATGAAAAAAACTTTTGATACCATTATTTGTAACTGTAATGTATTTGAGAAAGACGATTTAATATACAGTATTTTGTCATACCTTGATCAGTTGTAGTTGGTGCGTCGAATTCAAGGATATCCGTTGCTTAAATAAATTCTTTAATCTTTTGTTTTATAATCTTTCCCAATGGTGTCAAAAAAACTGTAATTTCGTTCTTAAAATGCGTTTATTACATACTTTGAATTGTATATGAATAAATATTGGGTACATAGGCAAAAAAAACAAATTTTTAATTTTGAAGATGAAAGAACATTGTTTCAAAAAAAAACATTATTGTAGAATAAAAGTAAATTATTTTTAAATCAATTCTTTGAGCTCTTATTTTTTAATCTTTCCCAATGATGTCAACGGAAAGGCGTCCAATATTTTTAGTCCACCTCTTAATTCCTTGGTTTGATTGACGCGTGAATTGACATAACCTATCAGTTCATCAATCGTTACATTCTTTATGTCATCGACTGTTATGAAAGCCAGTGGTTTTTCATTCCATTCCTAATCAGGAATACCAATCACAGCCGCGTTCAACACATGTGGATGAGAGACGATTATGTTCTTCAGCTCTGCCGGTGCAGATTTATATCGTGTTTTGTTATCCTTATTCACAAATTATTCAAAACTGTAATCTCTTTATTAAATACGATTTACTAAAAGCTGTAATATTATAACTAATATTTTTGGTTTACCCCAGTGTCATACTGTTTACCCAACTAACCTTGTTGCTTTTGTAAATTACTAATCAATATTATTATCTATATTTTAATATAATTTTAAAATAATTATAAAATTTTAAATTATTTTGTCTTGTATTTATTGTTTTATTGATACCTAATTTGATTTCATTGTTAAAAATCGTTTAGAATTTTATTCTATCAAAAAATATCTTTTATTTGATTTCCACAATATATTTATATACTGTAATCTATTTAATAATAACGTTTCAAAATAGACTTTCATATATTTGTCTAAATTATTGGAAGTATCCATTAATCAGGCAAGATCAGAGCCTGTTTGGGGGACTGACTATTGCTTAATAGAGGACGTAGTTTATGACACACCAGTGCTTAGGTTTCACACAACCTCCTCTCCAAACGCTAAGCACTACATCAATGCTGTTAACGCTGTGTCACAATTTGTGTCATAATGAGCATAGCTGTCCATTAATGCTATGTTGAAAAAATAAGCCTGAACATTTTTATGATTATAAATGCTTTTCAAAATAGTAAACAAAATGCTTTGATTTTTATTAATTTTTATCGAAAACCTAGTTTTGAATATTAAAATGTGACGAAATAGCTCTTCCAAAGCCCAGCCTATGGCTCAAACCTAAACTCAATGAGTAATAGCTCATTGAATGACTATTTGATATAAACTCTAATCATAGTAACTTTCCATAAGTTTCACGAAATTATTCATATGTATATAAATTAAACTCTGTATCAGAAAGTCCTATAAAAGGCATCACATTTTCAATAAAGCCCTCAGTCTTTTATTAAACCACAAACGAGTCGTTACTCTTATTTTGTTTACAGTGCCAGTGCCTAGTGCCAATACCAATAGTGACAGTCTATAATGAATCATATTTATTAAATATATTACAGTTTTAAAAATTTTTAAAATTATTTTCACTTTAGATATAAATCTTAAAAAGATTACCCCAAACACCCCCTTAAGGTTGAAAGAAATATATATAAAATTACATAGTGTAATTTATAGATAGAATAAAATTCAAAATTATTTTTACTGGAATTTTCCAAATAATCTACCCTTTTAGGGTATATAGACACACGTAATAAATATTACAAAATGTAATTTGTAGATATTTAAAAACTCAGATGCTAGATAACCAATAATATTAAGTAAAACATCATATTCTATTGAAGATCATATTTAATGAATTCATTACAGTTTTGAATATTTTTTTTGTTAAAATTGATAATCAAAAAAATGTTTCGTTCTCCAAAAAATCTGTTCAATGTCACACTGAATTATAACTTAGGAATATCTCACATAAAGACTGATATTTTATTGATTGGATTATTGTATGAAATTAGAATCAAATACAATATACACTTTTTATAACAAACAATTTAAATAACATTAAAATTAATTTGCAATTATATTATTACATACAGTATATTGAAATTAAACAAAGATATTATTTGATATAATTTTTATAAAATTATAAGAAATTAAAAACAATTGATAACAGATCGCTATCTATAATAAATCGTATTTATCATAAGATATTTCAAATTTAAAACAATAATTTCAAAATTGATTAATAAAAAATTTTTTAAAAATGATTTAAAACTAACAAAAACAGACATATTTAAAACAAAACAAAAAAAATTAACATTTATTAAACAAAACTTTATTCAAATACAAAATAAATTCGATTTTTTAAAAATAATTTTTTGTGACGGGACGTGATTTGACATCCCTGGGTTTTAGGGTGTAGTGACGATAAAACATGCTCTAAATAACCACCTAGGTCAATTCTAAATTATCAATAGAAACGGAATAATATTTTCAAAAAATATAGTTTATTAGATAAAATAAAATTTTAATATAAGACAGTTAAGTGTCTAACCCAGTCTTATCCAATAGATTCTTTAGACAAATTATATATAAATTGCTGATAATTATTACAGTTCTTATTACTTATTAATAATAGAGTGTCTAAACCTAATGTTGTAAACGTTGTAACTTAAGACTAACCATATTATGAAATTTGTTTAAATTTTCATATTTTAGAGTAAAGTAAATAATTTTAATTATAAACTCATTCATCTGAACACATCCTTTCAGTCGGACTCAATTCGTGTTCTCTGGAATACATATTAAAATCTTGAGAATTTATATATTTATAAAGTATTATCTGAAATTATGTGTAAATCTGGTCACTATTTAATTTTTCATTTTTAGGTGAAGTCATATTATTGAAATAAATTTTCATTATCATTTTTTCATCGGTTTGTCTTTTGATTAACACATTAATTGAAATACTTTTTTTTTCTTTATTCTCTACACATAAGGTGAAAGTAATTCTGTTTTAAAAATTGTATTCAAGAAAACGAATAATGAATAAACAGTAATCAATTTTTTAACAACAACTTCTCATTACAGAAATAATCACATTTTATTTAATAGGAAATAAAAAAATATTAAATCATATTAAATCTTTTTATTCTTTTTATATGAAATGTTCGCTTCGACTGTAATTTATTACACTTAAGGGGGCAGTTTTCAGTGATGTTAATCATATCAATAATTAGTTACAGCCTTTCATTAAATATACAATTTAGTATTAATAATAAATAATTATTTTTTGTTTGTTGAAAACTGTAATTTTATTCTTAAAGTGAGTTTATTATATACTCTGCATTCTAAGCGGTCTCTGTTGGAGATTTTCTGATGATTTCTCATTCTAACAGTCATACCCATTATGACACAAATTATGACACAGCGTTAACAGCATTGATGTAGTGCTTAGCGTTTGGAGAGGAGGTTGTATGAAACCTAAGCACTGGTGTGTCATAAACAACGTCCTCTATCAAGCAATAGTCAGTCCCCCAAACAAGCATTGAGCTTGCCTGCTCATTCTAATGACTTTCTCATAGAAAATCAATTTTTCGAATATTGCTATTTTCGAATAAGCAATGTCATTGTTTCAGACAATTATGTCGAGGGTAATGTCGGCTAATGACGAGTTATCAGGTGGTGACAGTACTGGCTGATGACAGTACTGCCCGCTGACGATCAAATGGGCTGCCAATCGGCCGCTGGTCTGCGATCGCTATCCGTCACCTATGGCTACGTGATTATCGACTGCAAATAGTGCTTAAACGCTTGTTGTTAAAAATATTGACTCATAAATGACATACATATCAAACGCATCGAATGCCTGAGAATTACTTCACGGCTTTTGTCGACGAGAATAACATTACGTTAAATACGGCTCAAAATCACATACAATACATGACTGTTAACGGTATAGAATGACTGTATGTTAATTATTTTCTGTTATACATATTGTCAACGTTTTATGTGATATATAAAATCAAATTCTTATCAATTATGAGAATTATCAGTGATGAGCTAGTGAAATTTTCATGGTTGTACGATAAACGATTTAAGCAATATCAATTCAAATACGAGCCAATCACAGCTGTGCATTCGTTGGACGCCTTTTATGTGTGGGCTATCGGTATATCGCTATCAATTGTTTGCCTAATCATTGAATTGTTGACACAATTCTTGCATTTCGTAAAAGTTTATTATTTTTCACACATTCTGTAAATGAAACAAATTTATTCGTAGCCATATATTCTTGAAATAAGCTTGCTTAATAAATAACTTTAATTAAAATGATTTATTGTGTCTATTAGACCATAAATTATATTATTATTTAATCTGATAAATTAATTTCATTATTGAAAACATAATTACAGCTTATTCTTAAAGCTTAAACAGACAATAATTGACTTTTTGAAGCGTTAGAATCGTTTTTGAAGTCACTTAAATACAGGGATCGTTCGGCACTCCAATTCAGAATTGAACAACCCTTTAATGTTTGATAAATGAATCACTTTTTGAATTCGTTTGAAACAATATTTTGTAAACTGTAATATAGTTTATAAATCGGATTTAGTCTAAGTTATAATGTGTTACAATTAGACTGTGGTGGGTCGACAAAAGTCCATTTTATTTTTATTATAAAAATTTTTCATCAAATTTATACAAAAAAAAGTTAACGATCTTTACGAACTAATCCCATATCATAGTGGGATCGAAGCTAACATTTTACTCTCCATTTAAAATTATTTACAGGATATTACAAGAAATTCATTCAAGATTCCAATGTACTTATAGCAACGATATAAGAATAAATCATAAATGATTTCAAACAAAATTATTAATGGTTTTAGAGCTCTTCTGATATTAGTGTTGATATCGTATACATAAAAAAATATATTGAATTCTTGACAATATAAATATATTACGAATTTATAGAATTTACTTAAACAAAATAGACTTTTATTTATGAATCGTGCATTTAATTTGGGCTTTGATATTAGAAAAACATTATTGATATGATATCAAATTAACATCGAAACACAGAAAAATTCTTTTCAAAAAATGCTATTTTTTATTATTGAAAATATTTGGTATGTTTTAGTAGTTATATTCGCACTCATTGTTTGTATGATTTATAATTGACTGCAACACTTCCTGTACAAAAATCACTAATATTTTCCATAAAATGTTATTATTTCCATAAACTGTAATATTATTCTTAAAGTGAATTTATGATATACTTTTCATTCGATGTATTTTTTGTGGGACGTGCCAACGAATGGGACTTTCAATGAGTGTTTTTAAATAATTTTTGGTCTAATTATTCATTGAATTTATTTTACAAATACTGACTATTTCTTATAAATTCAGTCAATAGAATGACAACAATTAAAGATTCTATGCCTTAATGATCATTGATTTCTCCGATGTGTTCATCACATGACTGCCAGCACTGGCTTGAAGTCATACCTAAAATTGATGCCACTGTTCGTAAAAGTTGTGAAGTCGTGCGATAATTTATCCCGTCTCTGGACAACAACACTGGCCAACAATGTCTTGGATACTCTTCGCCGTAATGACTGTCATTGTTATCATTGCACTCATTGTCTGTAAAAAGGATCTCTTCATCAAATGCAAAACAATTTTATTTAATCAATATTTCATACAATAAAACACATGAAAAAATGTGTAAAATATATTAAATAATTTTTATTTGAATTTAATCTTTTATTTAATTATCATGAAATAACTATTAAAACAATTTATTTATTAATTATAGTCAATATATATTTTTTCGATAAAGAATTTCATTAAAATTATTCATAAAATAACTTTTGTATATAATGTTTAGCATTTCGTCGAACCAGTAGTTACAACAAACACATCACAGCCTATTGTGAATCGCTTTTATTGAATACATTACAGTTTTCAATATTTTGCAAAAATCAATTAAACAATATTTATTGAAATGAATTTTATCACTTAAAATAGCCCCTTAAGGGTAATGAATTGCATTTGAAAAAAATATTTAATATAAAATAACCAAAAAATAATACAATTTTGTCATAATTTTTAATTTTTAAGATTTTTATACTTGAAAACGAAAGATGAGTTAACAGATTGAACACAATGTTAATATTCAATCGAAAACATATAAAAAAATAATCCAAAAATGTTATAAACAAAATACGAAATAAGAATTATTAAACTTTGTCAACAATATTAATGTATAAAAAATAATTGTTTTGAACAAATCAAAACATTTAAATTTCTGGAATCTGAACTTAGCCACAAATATTCACATTAAATACAAAGTATATAATAAACTCACTTTAAGTATAAAATTACAGTTTTCAACAAAATAAGGTTTGATTATAAAGTTTAGATTTATTATACAGTATTACTCAATTTTAATTATCAATACACAATACACAAAAAAATACACAATAAATATCTATAACACAATTTATTGAATAAATTACATTTTGTTATATAAAATTATTTTTATAATGAACTCACTTTATTTGCTATTCATTCGTATTTAAAGTTACAGTGATTTTGATAGACATTGAAAATAATATGAGTAAGCTTATTTCAAGAATATACAGTCATTCTCCAAATTAAGGGCCACACATTTGCTTAAAAAGAACTAACTTTCTCTTGAGCGATTTTGATTTAGTAAAATATTAACTGAACTTGGTTAAGAGAAAACGTTGTCTACGGATGAGGTGATAATAGTTGTGGACATAAAGGTGTCGGAAATAATGATAATATTATTTCAAAATCAAAAGAATAGAAATTTCTATCGAAATTTAAAATAAAATTTATTTATTCTTCAAATAATTCGTCATTGGAATTGGAATTGAGTTATGTATATAATTATTTTATTGAACTAGGTCATTATCATAAAGAAAATGAATGCTTTTAATTGGCTAAATAAAAAATAGACGCTGTTTTTCAAACCACAAGAATTAACTTTGAATTCAAAATATATAATGAACTCAATTTAAAAGTAAAATTACAGTTTTCAACAAAAAAAATACAAAAACTTATTAAATCTTTATTTTATATAAATTTATTTTATTCGTATTAATAGTTATTTTTAAAAATGATTCTTAAATAACACAATTTATAAATAAAAATTCCTTATAAAATGATTATATAATCACAAACCAATTTAACATGCAAATAATTTCATACAAAAAACAACTCTAAACCCATTCAAATCCAGTGATGAACAAATTGGAAAAATTAATGGTCATTAAAGCATTCATAGAGTATTTAATTGTTGTCATTCTATTGACTGAATTTATAAGAAATAGTCAGTATTTGTAAAAATAAAATCAATGAAAGTTATTATTATATCACTTGACTAGTGGTCTCCAAAAAACAAATTTTGAAGTAAAAGTAAATAATAAACTTACTTTAAGAATAAAATTACAGTTTACTGTAATGTCTTTATTAAATACGATTTGCAATAAGCATATGATATTATAACTGATATTTATGGAAATAAACTATTGTATTAGTTTTTACCTAAATTACCTTGTTCTGTTAGTAAATAATTAATTTTATTAGCCAATAATTTATTCGATGATGATTAAAAAGAATTAATTTATTTATAAATAAAATTTTTAATAGAAATTTTTATATATAAATTCTGTATATAAATATCATTTTGATTTTCGACGTCTTTAATAAATATATTTTTTATATATTAAAAACTGTACTTTCATTCTTAAAGAGAGTTAATTATATTCTTTGACATCGATTTGTATTATTTTGGTTAAAATTATCATTAAATATCAGTATTGTTAATAATTATTCATTATTTATTGAAATTGTGAATTGTTTTTTGATTGTTTAATACGAATAAATTGCTTCTAAAAAAAACATTTTTTGTTTGGTATTAAATTTTTTACAAATAATTTTAAAAACTGTAATGTCTTTATTAAATACGAATTACTATAGTCTATGATATTATTATTTAATTGCTTGGTTGCAAACTGTGTGGTTGTTTTTTTCCCCCAACTAATCTTGTTCAGTTTTAAATAAATAATTATGTTTTTTTTTAAATTCTTAAATTGTTTATAGGCATAGAAAACGGTCAATTCAACACAAATTAGTAAAAAGAGGTAAATTGTCTTTCATTTACTGTAATTTTAATCTTATAATGAGTTTATTATATGATTTGTAATTCTGTGTAATAATGTGAATTCTCATGGAATATATCATTACAGTATGTGTTGTTAGTAACCACTAAATGTTGAATATATTTATTGAAGTTGTAAATGGTATTTGATATTATAATTTAATAACAGTATATAATACGGTTTTTATACCACAAATCGATAGTAAAATACATCGCATTTAACAGGAATTTTTATTTATTTTTTATAAGAATAAAAAGTCAATTATTTTTTTTGTAATAATAGTCGACAATATTGTCGAAAGGCGTCAAATGAAATGGAAAAACAAAGTCTTTTGAAAGCCTTTCGATTGAATTTTGAAAATCAATTTTAATTCATTATTATTAAAATTCATAATAAAATCCATAAATAAAATAAAATCATTTTTGGTGTCATTTCGTGAAAATGTTTGTCATTATATTCTTTAAACAAAATTCTTAAAATGTTTTTAAAATATTTAAGAATATATAGAATATTACGAAAGCAATATTCGAAAGCAAGGTGAAATATAATATTATATACAGTGATTTCAACTCATTGAACACATTTTGTAACTCAATAATCACTCGACAAAGCTATGTTTTCAAGTAGTTTTCAATAGAATTTGCATTAATTTTATTAATACATACATTGAATGTTGATTATTGAGCTGGAAAGCGAGCTCAATGATTTGAAATCACTGTAATTTCTCAATGATAACATACAGTTATTATATTAAAACATGGCCATACATTTGCATAGATATGACCATATTCCTCTTGATCAAATTTGATGAAAAATTTTTCCCAACTATGGAATTCATCCATAAATTTATATACAAAATTATTTTTAATTTCGAATTGACCAAGGTAGTTATCTTGTGCATCACCAATATCTCCAGGTAAATAAAATATTATATTGGATTTTAGGTATTTTTCGTAAAGAATATAATAAAATATTATATACCTGTTTCAGCATTTTTGTTCGAAAAGTCCAAGTTTGAAATTATCAATATTCGAAAATTTGGTTTTTTATAAGTGAAGTCATTGAAAACACTTTTTTTATTTTCATTACAGTTTGCAATTCATATAATATTAAAGACTGTAATGAAATAAATATGAATATTTTTAATACATAAATAGTTTTCTTGTAAAAATAGTCAAACTTCAAACTGTAATGAAAATAAAAAAGTGTTTTCAATGACTTATAAAAAACCAAATTTTCGAATATTGATAATTTCAATCTTGGACTTTTCGAACAAAAATGCTGAAACAGGTATATAATATTTTATTATATTCTTTACGAAAAATACCTAAAATCCATTATTATATTTTATTTACCTGGAGATATTGGTGATGCACAAGATAACTACCTTGGTTAATTCGAAATTAAAAAAAATTTTGTATATAAATTTATGGATGAATTCCATAGTTGTGAAAAAATTTTCATCAAATTTGATCAAGAGGAACATGGTCATATCTATGCAAATGTATGGCCATGTTTTAATATAATGACTGTATGTTGAGATTGTTTACTATTTTAAAAACACAGTTTAAAGATACTGAACAAAAATGCTAAACTTGGAGTTGATGAAGATCCTCTTGAGACTTTGCAAGCTAACCCATTTCATTTTGCCCTTTTTCCGTTTGATGTGACCATGTTAAGAGAGGTACACAACTATGAGAAGCTTCTCGGATGGAATATCGTGTTTACAGCACCGGTAGACTACAAGTCTATGGGTCACATTGCGTACAGAATATATTCTGGAAAGAGATTTATTTTCGTATTTCATGTACTTTGAATTCGATGTCATTATTCTGTTGTTGACATCACTGGTAGTGCTGTCAGTCATACAGACTGTGAGGAATATGTCTGTCAGTAATCTATTGAGGAATGCGTTCGACTATTTGGAGCTCATTTTCGACAGAACAATACCGACGACGTTGAACAACATTAGGTTCAGGCACACTTGTCAACTTGGAGGCTGGCTATTGGCGCTGACTATTTTGAAGATTTATTTCTCGAATTATATTCTCGACGAAATTGTCAAAACTATACCGAATCGCGTCATCGACTCGTGGTATGACTTGTATGAGCGCCGGGAGGTTGTCATCATTTGCCAAGAATATGACAATGCATTCGAATATTTGAAAATTCATAACGACTTACCGATGGCTCAGAACTTGCTCTCCAGAATTAACAGCTATACACGCGATGAGTTTGCTGGCTCAAAATTGGACTCGATGATGGAGCAGGTTTATAATGGTCGGGCGGCTGTGATTTCACCATGGTTGGAATTGAAATACTTAATGATCAAGTTACATTTTCAATATGTCCACAAATATCCGAATTTTATACATAATCTTCACATATCAAAGTATGGCACACATCAGGTGCCATATTTCATGGGAATGGTATCGAGAGACGAATGGGGCCTACGGCCTAAAATGAACCAGATGTTTGTCATACACTTGTTTGTCATGTAAATTGAATCAGAATATATTTTTCATTATAGCATCGCTCGTTCACAACAATCCGGGTTGTTTGCTAGATGGCAACAAGAATCGTTTGGTAATGATGTGCTAGTACAATTTTCACGGTGGTTCGATGAGCCCCCTAAGCAAGATCAATTCAAGTACGAGCCAATCACAGCCGTGCATTCGTTGGACGCCCTTTATGTGTGGGCTATCGGTATATCGCTATCAATTGTTTGCCTAATCATTGAATTGTTGACACAATTCTTGAATTTCATAAAAGTTTACTATTTTTCTCACATTCTGTAAATGAAACAAATTTATTCGTTGCCATATATTCTTAAAATAAACTTGTTCATATTATTTTCATTGTCTATCAAAATCACTGTAACTATAAGTACGAATGAATAGCAAATCTGTTTATAAAGTGAGTTCAGTATAAAATATAAATTGAAAAAAGAAGGAAAATATTTTTTATTAGTTTTTTTTGTGATTTTATATTAAATGTTTGATTTAAGGTTAGTTTTCGAATATGAAATTCATGTTAAATTATATTTACAAAATAATCAAAACTGTAATATATTTTATAAATGCGATTCACTATAGGCTGTGATCTGTTTGCTATTTAATTTGGGCTATACAAACAGAAGTGATTGTTAAACGATATTATATTTCAAGAGATTTTTAATTAATATTTTTAATAAAATTCTGTATCGAAAAAACAAAGTCATAAAAGGTTTTCATTATTGGAATAAAATATTTGTAAATTAATTTTAATTTAATTAAAAGTTGTAAATTGATTTCACTGAACAGTGGCATCAATTTTAGGTATGACTTCAGGCCAGTGCTGGCAGTCATGTATCAGTGATGAACACATCGGAGAAATCAATGGTCATTAAAGCATAGAGTCTTTAATTGTTGTAATTCAATTGAATGAATTTATAAGAAATAATCAATATTTGTAAAATATATTCAATGAATAAATTTTTAAAACACATTGAAAGTTCCATCTCATCTGTATTTCCACAAAACATTCTTCAAATGAAAAGTATATAATAAATTTACTTTAAGAATAAAATTACAGTTTTCAACAAAAATAAAAAAAAAGTTTTTTGTCAACTTATTAATAAAGAATATTATTTTCATTATCAAAATAACTTTTAACCATTTCATTATTTATCAAAAATAATTGTAATTTCATTTTAATATTAAATTTGTTTTTTTAAACAGTGTTTTATAACATTTAATTGATATTTAAATAATTTTATAAAAGTATAATTCAATAATTAAGAAGATTTACTTAATTTTAAAATAACTATTAATCTAAATATTATAAAAAAACATTATAATACTCTATTATATTTTTGACGTTTTTTAATTATAATATTTTTTGGGGAAAACTGTAATTTTATTCTTAAAGTGAGTCCATTATATTTTTGCAAGTCTATTTGAATTATTTTGGTATACACATCAAAAAATATTATTTTGAGTTTTTTTTAATAAAAGCAAATTTTTCAAAATACAATATTTCTTGAAATTGTTAATTGGTTTTTGATTTTTTTAATACGAATATATTGTTTTTGAAATTTTTTTTATTATTATTTAATTTTTACAAAAAATATTCAAAACTGTAATGTCTTTTTAAATACGAATTACTATAGACTGTGAAATCATTATGAATTGCTTCTGGTCAGATGGAACTACATTATTTTACCCAAATAATCGGTCAGCATATACTAATATTGGACAGAAATAAAAAGTTAGTCAAATATCATATATGATATATCATTCCAGACCAGAATTCAATCCTGAGTTCGAATCTGAGATCCATTTTTTTCTAAGTCGAATTTGACCGAATTTTCGATTTTACAAATTTTCGACATTATGCAATATGCATATTTATCTTGTGTAGAATTCAATGGTGAGTACAAATATGAAATCGAAAATTTTTTAACTCAAATAATTTTCGAGTTATTCGAGTTATAAATTTTCGACATAAACATAAAAAGTCGAATAACTCGAAAATTATTTGAGTTAAAAAATTTTCGATTTCATATTTGTACTCACCATTGAATTCTACACAAGATAAATATGCATATTGCATAATGTCGAAAATTTGTAAAATCGAAAATTCGGTCAAATTCGACTTAGAAAAAAATGGATCTCAGATTCGAACTCAGGATTGAATTCTGGTCTGGAATGATATATCATATATGATATTTGACTAACTTTTTATTTCTGTCCAACATTACTAGATGCTGACCTTAAACAGTTGTTTTGATCACTTCCAGCACTTTGTGGACAATTCCTCTTTCGTATTACAAGTCATTCGAGTCCAGAAATTATGACATAATTGTCATCAAAGACAAAACACAAACAATAAGTCTATCGACGGAGAAGTCAAACAATGGTTTGATTAAATTCAATGTCGATTACAGAGGAATGTATTTCATTAACTATCCTCTCGAGGAGTGGAACAAATGGATCAGTGCTTTAGTGGACAATAGGGACGAGATTAGAGATAAACTGACACCAAGTGATAGATCGGAATTGATTTTTGATTCGTTTTACTTATCGAAAGCAAAACTTTTGCCTATTATTAAAGGATACGAATTATGCAAATATCTATACAATGAGCACCATTACACACCCTGGGCTTTGTTCCAGTACACATACCTCACTGACCTGTCCCTGCTATCTAACACTATATATAATGAGACTTTAAAGACATTTGTCGTCCACTTGACATCAAAACAGTACCAGAGGTTAGGCTGGAATGACAACGAAGGCAATGATGTGACGAAACTCTTCAGAGAACTGATCATTGACTTGAGCTGTCTTTATGGCAGTGAACAGTGTCTCAAAGACGCGCACATCCAGTACCTGAAGATGGAAAGTGGAGAAGATATTAGTCCTAATTTGAGAGCAAAAGTACTTCAATTCGGCAAAAATCACGACAACAGTTCCGAAGACTTTCAATGGAAAAAGTATTTGAATTCAAACACAAATTCTATGAAAAGAAGTACTTATTTAAAGGCATTAACGTATAGTAAGAACAATGAAGTTTTGAAAAAGTATGATTTGAAACATATTTTACATTATTTTAATTTTAAATAATTTTATAGTCTTTTAAATCAATCGATAAATGAGTTTCATTTAGAAGAAGTGATGACAAAAATGATTGATAATAGCAATGGTCTGCCAATAGTATGGCATTTCATGCGAAATAATTACCAATTTTTAGCTAAAAAATACAATTCAAAACAAATGGCAAATATTTTCAAGAAAATGTGTATACGTTTTGGAGATGAGGTCAACAGAAATGAAGTAAAAAATGATTACAAAAACAAATTGCAAAAAATGTTTTAAAACTTGTTTTTTAATTAGTTTGAAATACTTTTCAAACGCTTTCCAAACACTGGTCTCGAAGAAAGCGATCGCCAAAAGTGTTTGAATCAAATCCAGCAAAATATCGATTGGATTCATGATAACAGTCATACCATTGGCCAGTGGTTGGAATCTGTTGTCCAAGAGTTGGTGCTATAAAATGAAGAATTAATTGTCTAAAAAAATAAAACAATTTTATCATAATATTTAATGAGTAGTTATTAATAAAAAGACTTTATATTTAATTAAATAAAATATGATTTAATTTTCTCTCATATAATATGATTGTCATATCGAATGAAAACCTCTGTATCGATAATATTGTAAAAGATTTTTTCTCGTATTCAAACATATGTGAAAAATAACGTAATTTTATAGATAATTATATTCATTAAATGATATCATTTTATACAGACATACGATATATAATTGTGGGACTTCTTAACCAAATGCTCGAAAGTCGAACAAAAATGAATGTTTTGATCATTTCTATCACTGTTTGCCTGATTATCGTCTCAGGTATTGATGGAAAGTAAGTAATAGACACTGTTATTATTTATCCTCCAGTGGTGAAGGGGTCGTCGAGGCCTCGAATAAATGAACGCCCGTTCGGGCGATGTGATGGGTGTGTGGGATCTAATCATCACTTATTAGGGCACTCTAAACACCCCTGAAGGTACAAGGTAGTTTAGGAGGGAGTAATTATATGAGTAATGGTCACTGTATGTCAATATCGTAATATCAATAATAAATAGTATAATCATTAATAAATTGAAACACATTCTAAATATGAAGAAAAAAATTCATAAATCATTTAAAAAACTTTAATACAAATGTTGAACAAAATTTCTGTTATAGAAATAGACGTTTTAATGGATTGTATTTTACACAACATTTTTCTCCGCAGAACTAAAGAAAGTGATAACAAAAAAGTATCCAAAGAGGCCATTGAGAAAGTACGCGAACATGTCGTCAAATATGCCTCAAAGAACCCAAAAGCCATTCACGAGTTTGACATCAATAGAGTGAAAGAAAAAGATTGGATTATTGAACGCTATCTACAAGACTCTGACGGTAGGAATATTGTATAATATGGAATACAATGTATATAATTATTTGAATGTCCAAGATTATTTAGTAAAACTTTAATTACTAGTAATAGTACTACTGATACTTAAATATGTAATTATAAGCACATTTTAACTCAAAACAATCCATATATCTATTCAGGCAATGAAGTCGAGGCACAAAAAGAATTGATAGAATCGTTAAAATATATCAAAAAAGAGAATTTTAATGATATTAACGACACCTACTTTCCATCGGAGTTGTGGAGTTGTGGTGTCGCGGGGTATGATGGGAGGGGCAAAAATAGCGAACAGGTGGGAAGTACATTAATGCGATGTCATATCCCTGTAAACCTATCGACTTTTGGCACCGAATATAAAAAACTGTTCCAAAAGTTCGGCCGATATTTCTATCATAAGTTAATCACTTCCGACGACAGCGGAAAGTACATCATTAACAGCAATCTGGAAAATTTGTCACAAGATACAACTAATTTTTAATATTCTTTGAACATTTAGTCTTTCTTTTCTCCAGTGATTGGATTCTGTTGTCCAACAGTTGTTGCAATAAAATGATGTAATAATTGTTTTTAAAAAATAAAAACAATTTTTTTTCATTATATTCTTTGAAAAGTTTTTAATTAAAATGACTTTTAATTATTAAATTAACAAAAATATGATTTCATTTTCTCTAATATAATATGAGATGTCATTTGCCAAATGAAAACCTCTGTATTGACTGTATTGTAAAAGAAGCTCAAAAATAACGTAATTTAATATAGAATTAATTTCTTTAAATATTAACATTTTATGCAAACATAAGGTATATAAATGCCTGACTTCTGACACCAAACTCTCGAACAAAAATGAATGGTTTGATCATTTCTATCACTGTTTGCCTGATTATCGTCTCATCTATTGATGGAAAGTAAGTAATAGACACTGTTATTATTTATCCTCCAGTGGTGAAGGGGTGTAGCATACCTGAGGCCTCGAATAAATTAACGCCCGTTCGGGCGAAGTGATGGGTGTGTGGGATGTGTGCTATGGAACGGAATTCAGAGAATATTCTTATGTATTGCTCTTTGATGTTTCGTATTGAAGTGATTGCAGAGGTCTGATTTGGTTGGGTTAAGTAGGGAACGGAATTCATTTAGGAGTTGGTTATTATGTGACTTATTGTCACTATATGTCAATATTTGACAGAAAAAAAATTTAATTAATTAATAAATCATTTATAAAACCCTAATTCAAATGTTGAACAACATTTCGTTTTTAGAAAAAGATGATTCAATTGACAGTAAGTTACAAAACATTTTTCTCAACAGATATAAACCAAGTGATGATAAAAAAGTATCCAAAGAGGCCATTGAGAAAGTACGCGAACATGTCGTCAAATATGCCTCAAAGAACCCAAAAACTATTCATGAGTTTGACATCAATAGAGTGAAAGAAAAAGATTGGATTATTGAACGCTATCTACAAGAAACTGACGGTAAGATTGACTGCCTGTCATTTACTGTATAGGGAATACACAGTATACCACTATTTGAATGTCCAAGATGATTTGTTAAACATTAATTGATACTCAAATATAGTAATTCTCTTTGAAATACTATATACACAAATAAGTTTTTTTTAGTTAAAAATCGCTTACATTTTAATCTATAAAATATAACTCATTTGCGACTATTTTTGGAGATTACCGCATCCAATAAGCATGGCAATCTAACCTAGGTGGCATTCAATTAGTACAATACCAAAGAATGATTAGCAGATCAAAGATAATAATAGTTATATTTGAAAATATATTTATTGAAAAACTTTTATTTTAATATTTTTATCAAACATTTGTTGAGTAAAACTATTCAAGTGTTTTTCAAAACAGATTTTTGTTGAAAATAATACAATTTAGTGAATGGGAAGACATTTGTGAATACTTTAACCACGGTTGAAGGCCGAGAGCGTTGTTAAATAGTGGGAAAGGGTTGAAAAAATCTAAATTCTAGCAAATCCTATGATGAGTCAAAAATGATGATAAAGTATTTTTCAGTATAAGACTAAAACATCTGTTCATTGGCTATAATGCTTTGCAGAGAACACCATTCAAAGGGTTAATCGAAAGCACTTACAATATATTCATTCAAATTCAGGCAATGAAGACGAGGCTCAAAAAGCATTGATTGAATCGTTGAAATATATCAAAAAAGAGAATTTCAACGATATTGACGACACGTACTTCCCATCGGAGTTGTGGGCCACCGGTATTATAGGGTTTGGAGGACAGGGCAAAAATGGCGAACAGGTGGGAAGTGCGGTATTGAGGTGTCAAATATTTGCAAACATAGCGAGTTTTGGCGCCGATTACAAAAAGCTTGCTTTTAAATTTGGACGCTATTTCAATCATAAAATAACTGTCCTTGATGACGGTGGAAAGTACATATCCAATAGTATTTTTTCAGATATTACAGAAGATAATTTTGATGCAGGTTTGTATATATTTTATTTAAATGATCGAGAGTCAATATATACACAAAAGCTATAACTAAAATGGATTTTTAATTTGAATTTTGCAAAAACTATTTGATAAAAACAATTGAATTCTTTTAGCAAACTATAGACTATTACTTTATCTGTATATACTGTATATGGAAATTAATTTAGCAAGATTATTCTTTAATTATTATCAACTAAACTATGCATTAATTGTGCAAACATTTCGCAAATTATTATAAATTGTTTATAAAAATTCTCTATAAATTAACTAAACTTTTCCAAAAAAATTATATAACATGCATAACATTAATACCTAATACCCCTTATAGAATATTACACGCAATTGGGCAAGTTCCTTCACAACTACAGACATGCGCGTATTATTGTTTTGCTGGTGGATATAAAGAAAGAAGCGGAGAAATTGGCCCCTTTGGTGATGAAGTTGATGAATATCAAAGATTTTCATATCGTAAAAAAGGATGAATTGTCGAAATGGCTTAAATTGGACACAATTGAGAAACGGTATTTCGGCAAAAAGAAGACCAATGACATTCCAGAGGGGGTTAAAAGTGGGAAATGTTTGCCTCATTTGAAGGCAATTTCTGCCGATATTTGGGCTAAAGTTAGGAAACAAAATATCAAATGCATTGAAGAGAATATGAAAGTGAGTGGCGTTAAGGACATCGATGAATATCTACGTACAAAATGCTAATCTATTAAACAAACCTTGTTGATTTTTCAATATCAAATTTGAAACAAGCTAAAAACAGAACACATCAATTTAAGGTTAAATTTATTTAATTAAATAAAACGAATCACACATTCAATTGTGTTGTGTTTGACTGAAATGATAATTGTGTTTAACTTAGTATAAGTTCTCTATCAATGATGTTATATCTGTCGATCACTTGCGAGGCCTTCAAATTGCCGCCAATAAAGCAATCAATTGTTTTGATGAAACACTTGAGCTCAGGCCGAATGCCCGGCCGTTCAGTAATCTCCTTCATCAACGCCAATGTTTTCAACTCTACCTCAATATAGCGCTTAATAATCACATCCATGGCCTCAGCGATCGAGCACTGTCTGAGGCCGGCAGTAATGGCAACAGTATTGCAGATTCGGAGGAGATTCTCTCTACGACTACCTTGCTCAACGTACTCCTTCTCAAACGAATACAGATCGTTGGTATAGATAATGCAGTCCATCGTCAACACCAGCAGCTCCTGAAACGTGGGGTCATTCCATTCGCTGTCTGTGAGGCAGATGTCGTCCGAGTATTCCAAGAGTTGAATGAACCCAAAGATGGCGACCGTCTGTCTCCTGATCTGAAATGTATAGCAAATGTATGTTTGAACAAAAGGAACGGGCATTCAAACTATTTTACAAATATTGGCAGAAAACAAATTCCTGACATACCTTATATACCGTTCCCACTACTCAGTGATCAATGTCATATTTGAGCCAAATTTTGTAATAAACACTAATTTTAATTTCAAATCCAATTCATTCTTTAGTCAATATTTGATAGAATTCTTTATAAAATACTTTTCCAATATTTTTATTATATTTTAGTTTTTTATTTCAAACATTTCCTAAGAAATTGTCAAAAAATTCATATGAATTTCAAATGCGATCACATTTTCTTCACAAAGAAATCTCAAGGAATTTATCAGTGATTCTGAAATAATGGGATATTATATTAGAATAAAACTTACGGATAAAATGTCTCCAAAAGATGTGATCTTCACAACACTGTCATAGACCTCACATTCCCTCAATGAGCCGATAATCCAATCCTTCCAAACGCTAATAAAACGCTTCTTCTGTTCCTCATTGAATGCATCGAAAACGCATTCGAACAGTGAATACATGGCAAACGTGTATGGCTTCCACATGTTTATAGGTATGGCACATGCCTTTCCATTCAGATAGTCGAGTGCGCTCTCAAACTGCAGCCAAACCACACGACATCTCTCAGCGCTGCGGCCTATCTCGCCATCGCTCTCCTCCGAATGGTCATCCCATACGCCTGTCATGACTATGAATTTGGTCACAGTCTCGAAACGTATCAAATCAGAACAGTTGGCGTACGTGTGGTTCGCGAACGCATAGCAACTCTGAACAACAGTGAACTTTTTGGGCGCCATTAGACTGATGTCAAACGTCCAGTCAATCCATTCTCGGATGTCCTCCAAATTATCCGCCAAAGGGTTTCGCCGTAATTCAAAAGCTGTCGACATTTCTGGTCTATATTTACGTTCATATACTTTATATTCTGATTTGTTCTCCACATTTGATTCCATTGTTTGCATTGAAGTCAAATATTATACATGTATTTAAAGTACAAAAAATTATAATATATTAATATTTTTTTGGAAATTGAAGTATAAATAAATAATAAATAAAAGAAATTTGTATTTAATAAATATATACGGTATATATTTAACATATTTTTGCTATAAATTAATTTCCTTTTTTTAACATTAATTTTTACTGCTAAAAATAAGCATGATATTTCGCTATGAATTTCAATAAAGTAATTCATCTCTTCGGATGTTATTATACTAATTGATAACATATTAACAAATTTTTATAAAATTAATTTTAAATATTTGCTAATTTTTAATGAAAACTCACATTTATTTTCAATGTTTATTTTAGTTAATAAATGAAATTCATATAATTATTATGATTTCCAACGCATTCATAATTTTTCTCTAATATAATATCTTATTTTGCGATACATTTTATATAATAAAAATGTTTTACAAATATATTTCAATTCATTTAATTGAATAAAGTATTGATTATTATGTAAATGTCTTAACAATAAAATGAATTCTGTTTTACTGAAAAAAAACACAATTGTTTAATTTAGAGCATAAAAAACATAACTTAATCACTATTAAAGATTAAAATGAATTGAATTTTGTTTTCCTTAATCATAATAATTGTTTACATAAAAATGATTTCAATTTTCAAAAAGCATTTTAACAAAATTCTTTGTTTTATATTCACTTTAATAAAACAATTTTCATATAAATCAATACAATTAAAAAAATTATTTCTAATTTTAAGACAAAATATAAAGATTTTCGAAAATTTATTTTAATGTCATTTCAGGTCTCTGTCCTAACTTTCATACAATCGCACCGTTTGTTATCCCCCGTCTCCACAGCCACCGCATGAGCGGATCTTCGTATACAGTCTGGCGTTACAGAGGTTTTAATAGAGCCGAATAGTTCTGATGACACGGTCTCAGTCTCGGTGTACTGACTGCAACGGTTGTCTGGGGTTCAGAGCCGAAGCTTTTATGGATAAACAGCACTCGAAGTACTATTTGACAGACTTTTTCAACACTTTTAAACACTTTTCATATCATTTAATATCGATATTACAGTTCATAAAATTTTTTTGCTTTACTTTCAAACTGCTATACAATTAATGTTTGACTATAATACGAAATGAAAAAATTTTACGAACTGTAGTATTGATATTAAATGCTATGAAATTGTTTAAAACGTTTTGAATTTCGGAAACGAGTTTTAAACACCTTTTATAGCAATATATATCAATATTCCAGTTCGTAAAAATTTAAAAATGTTTTTCTTTCCGTACTATTTTTAGTCAAACATTCACTGTGAAAAGTTTTGAAAAATCTTACAAAAATTTTACGAACTGTAATATCAATATTCAATGCTTTGAAAAGTGTTTAAAAGTGTTGAAAAAGTCAGTCAATTAGTACTTCAAGTGCTGTTTATCCATAAAAGCTTCGGCTCTGAACCCCAGACAACCGTTGCAGTCAGTACGCAAACACTGAGCGCAGATGGCATGGCTCCAGTGTCTCCTTCGGGAGATCCATACCCACATAGGGTGTGTGCCTCAATAGATGTTTTCAATACCAGACTGTATACAGAGATCCGATCATTCGGTGGCTGGAATGCGGGGGATAACAAACGGTTCGATTATATTAAAGTTAAACAGAATATTCTATAAGAATAATTCAAAATAACGTATAAATATATTTTATAACCGAAAACATAATTCTTTGATTATTTTATACACAACCAAAAGGACAGAATATTCTCAGCAAATACCTGTCCATCAAAATCCCTAATTTAACATTCATTTCATAAATTATAATTTTTTGTTTCACAGCAAACAAAACAAAAAAACATTTGGACTGTATTTACATTTGTTTAAAAACCACTTTATTAATGAAAAACACGTTTTCTATAACTCAATACAATAATTATTATTGATTATTACGTAAACATTTTTCAAAAATCATTGCTTTAATTAAAATTATTTATATTATTATTACATAAATTCTAATGTGTTTTAAGTTAATTATATTAGAAATTCTCGACGTTTTCTTTGTTTAAGTTTTGTCTCAAAATAGTATTCAAATATTTTTATAAATAATTATTAAATTATATAAAAAAGAGAAATTGATTTGAATTAAAAAATTAGTTTTTAATACAAATAATTACTCAAACAATACTCAAATAATGCGCTTCAAAATCACTCCAAATTCAATGAAATAATTGTTTTTATAAAAGATAATATCAATCGGTATTGTCTTTAAACACTATAACATATTATGTGCACTTTTATGCACCTGTGCTTTCCATCTCTATTTGTGTTTCCAGAAATCATTTTTTATAAAAATAATCTATACTTTTATGTGTATTTTATTCTACACTATATCTTGTGTATTAAGTGTCACCAGATGTCCAACTTTGGACCCGACAGAGTGTCCTGTGTTCACTCACGCCTATATTGTTTCGAAATATATTATTTATTAACAAATTTATGTCAATATTAAATAAATAAAATTCATTAAAATAATTGATCTTTAATTAAAAGCAACTTTAAAACTGATTCAACAATTAAAGAATATATACAAATATTTTGTTATTCATCTTTTGTCCCGTTTTGTTGAAAAAGTACAAGGTCACTCTATGTCTATTTGATATTCACTTATTTATTATCAATAATTCACATAACACTCGAGTTCTTATCAATAACTAAATAACTATTAATATTATTCTGTTATCACAAGAATTTCTATGAAAAATGTTTTTTACTTTTATTACATTCAGATGACTTGCGATAATAACATAGCACAGGGAGGTTAGGGAGGTTTAAACTGTAACAAATAATAACTGAAAAAAATGTTGAAATCAAAAGTATTCACACTTTTATGTCTTTTGTGTTTATCGTTAATTATATTCATTTCTATTAATAATAATTTATATCAAAAATATATTTATATTTTCAATACTCATAACAATGTTGTGCTTCTCTACACCCGAACCTACCCGTCCACCAGTGATACTCAAAGACAATTCGTTCACACGAGAGAACAGTTAGAGTTGACGAAAGCCGTGCCAAACATTGACCCGAAGTATTGTTCACATTCACATCCGATCGCATTCTTCATACATACCAGTCCTCATACAAGTGGCAAATACTACGAACGAAGACAAACACTACGAAATACATGGGTCAGGGATGTGAAGGCGCACAACATCTCCGTATACTTTGTCATCGGTTTAAGTGGTAACGAAACCACTGATAAACAGCTGAGCGAAGAGTCGAACGAATACAGAGATGTCATTCAATTCTCATTCATTGACAGCTATTACAACATAACACTCAAAGCCATTTCAATACTCCGTTGGGTTGACAGCCATTGCCCACAGAGTTCTATTGTGGTCAAAGTGGACGACGACGTCCTCTTCAATGTCGACCTTTTGCTAAACAAAATCAATTCATTCAAAGATGGCTTTTATGGTTATGTCATCAAAAATGCCATACCTTTCAGAGAGCGCACCAGTAAGTGGTATATGCCTTACAAGTATTACTCGAAGAATGTCTTTCCCGACTACATGAGTGGCCCGGCGTATGTGATGGTCAACATCACCCATGCATTGGTGCACACAATAGACCACTATTCGAGCCATTTCCTCGACGTCGACGACATGTTCATCACCGGTATTATCGCAGAAGATGCAAACATTAGCCGCTTTCACACCAATGCCGTCAGTGATTGGAATGGCTGTAGACATGGCTGTGAACTCCGCCGAAGGTTCGCCACATTTATGTGTTCCTCAACTCAACAAATGCTTTCAGTTTGGTCTCAATGGAAGGAAAGCACAGAAAATATGTGCAATAAATGAGTGAATATTTTGTGAAAACATTTTATAGTAAAATAAATTCAATAAAAACTAAACAATGAAAAATCAAAGAGATTTTCATAAATATTTTTTATAGAAAAATTCAATGATAATAACTACTGATCAATGCCTTATCCCCTATGCCCTAGGTCCTAAGCACCTTATGAAAGAGCACCTGATGTGAAAAACCATATATTATTGAACTGTTATTATTGTATTCAAATGTTTTTCAATACTTAAAAACAAGTAAAATATTGATTAAAACATATATCATCTCATCATTGACTTCAGTTATATTAAAATCACCAAGAACGAACCTCATTTATTGCACCAAGGCTCTTAGAAGACTCATAATGAATACAAAATCATTTTTAATGCAATTTAATATTCATTTTTAATAACGACAAAACAAACAGAATTTTTATGAAATAAATTTGAAAAAGTTTTTTAATTCTTAACGAATTAGTAATTATAAGAACAATGAAAAGCAGTCCAAACTTAAGGCGGAAGGACATTGTTCTCGAAGTCGCCCTCCATATTACCGGCCGGTTTGTAGTTGCAGACAACATACGTCTCATACCATTCGTCACCCTTACCGTAACAACGAGCGCAGCCCACTTTAGTGGTGCCCTTCCAAACGAGCTGGGTGAAGTGGCCGGTGCTCGAACTGAAGCCGGGGTTGTTGTAGTCATAGTCCTTCACCTCATCGTACCTTTAAGTATAGTAAACAAATATTCCTTTAATATTCTATACATTTATCATACAGTCGTTTACTATTGAAAAGCAAACTTTTCTCACTATAGAATCGCGCGATAACAACAATAAACTAATAATTTAATTGAGAAGCGACTATAAAATCAAAATAAATTATAATACCAAGAGTCAATAGCAGCCTTACAACTACCCGCGATGTCCTCGGAATTGCCGCCCCAATACAGGTTCTCGCCGTGGCCTACAAGACCATCATGACCATGGCTTAGGCCATCGTACTGTGAAATCAGTTGGCACCGGGACTTTGCATAGCTCATGGACTTTAGGAATAAAATAATTCATAATTAATGTGAAACGAAAATCGAAAAATAAGTTTTAAAAATATAAACAAGGCCAAATAAACTCTACCTCATCATCAAGTGTAAACGCCGGCGCATGATGTTTGTCCCGGTACTCATTGCTTGCATCAATGCATTCTTTTTCAAATGTGGTGTCTGTTTTATCAGGCATAGAGTCACGCGCGTAGCATGCTAAATTATAAACAAGCAAAGAATAATGACAATTTGATCAAGATCAATTACATACCGCCTATCAATAGAATCACAAACACTGTAAACATAATTAAATTCTGTACTATATTTTGAAAGCAAATTTCAGAATAATATTCCGATCGTAAATAGCGATGAGAATCAACGGGCTATTTATACACATAATGCATGAGAAATTTAAGCAAGCAAACATTCTGTGTCAACACATTTCACTCTCTCAGGATAATGAAAATAACCCTGATATTCATTATCAACAAATATCGAGTCACTTATCGTTGATATTTCACAATAATATAATATATAAGGGTATCCCATAAGTCTTGCGAGAAGTTAAAAAGCTGTTATTCAAAAACTATACATGATAACTTTATTCTGTAAACGGTATGTGAAACATCAATTTCGGGGAATTTTTCTGACATATAAATGACCTTGGTCAT